>JBBDGP010002896.1:185000-188012 GCA_037952835.1 Lithobates septentrionalis | reverse complement strand
GGACGCTGGGACTCGGATCGGGGTGGGACGCTGGGACTCGTAGTCGGGGTGGGACGCTGGGACTCGTAGTCGGGGTGGGACGCTGGGACTCGTAGTCGGGGTGGGACGCTGGGACTCGTAGTCGGGGTGGGACGCTGGGACTCGTAGTCGGGGTGGGACGCTGGGACTCGTAGTCGGGGTGGGACGCTGGGACTCGTAGTCGGGGTGGGACGCTGGGACTCGTAGTCGGGGTGGGACGCTGGGACTCGTAGTCGGGGTGGGACGCTGGGACTCGTAGTCGGGGTGGGACGCTGGGACTCGTAGTCGGGGTGGGACGCTGGGACTCGTAGTCGGGGTGGGACGCTGGGACTCGTAGTCGGGGTGGGACGCTGGGACTCGTAGTCGGGGTGGGACGCTGGGACTCGTAGTCGGGGTGGGACGCTGGGACTCGTAGTCGGGGTGGGACGCTGGGACTCGTAGTCGGGGTGGGACGCTGGGACTCGTAGTCGGGGTGGGACGCTGGGACTCGTAGTCGGGGTGGGACGCTGGGACTCGTAGTCGGGGTGGGACGCTGGGACTCGTAGTCGGGGTGGGACGCTGGGACTCGTAGTCGGGGTGGGACGCTGGGACTCGTAGTCGGGGTGGGACGCTGGGACTCGTAGTCGGGGTGGGACGCTGGGACTCGTAGTCGGGGTGGGACGCTGGGACTCGTAGTCGGGGTGGGACGCTGGGACTCGTAGTCGGGGTGGACGCTGGGACTCGTAGTCGGGGTGGGACGCTGGGACTCGTAGTCGGGGTGGGACGCTGGGACTCGTAGTCGGGGTGGGACGCTGGGACTCGTAGTCGGGGTGGGACGCTGGGACTCGTAGTCGGGGTGGGACGCTGGGACTCGTAGTCGGGGTGGGACGCTGGGACTCGTAGTCGGGGTGGGACGCTGGGACTCGTAGTCGGGGTGGGACGCTGGGACTCGTAGTCGGGGTGGGACGCTGGGACTCGTAGTCGGGGTGGGACGCTGGGACTCGTAGTCGGGGTGGGACCTGTCGGGGTGGGACTCTGGGACTCGTAGTCGGGGTGGGACGCTGGGACTGAGTCGGAGGGTGGGACGCTGGGACTCGTAGTCGGGGTGGGACGCTGGGACTCGTAGTCGGGGTGGGACGCTGGGACTCGAGTCGGGGTGGGACGCTGGGACTCGTAGTCGGGGTGGGACGCTGGGACTCGTAGTCGGGGTGGGACGCTGGGACTCGTAGTCGGGGTGGGACGCTGGGACTCGTAGTCGGGGTGGGACGCTGGGACTCGTAGTCGGGGTGGGACGCTGGGACTCGTAGTCGGGGTGGGACGCTGGGACTCGTAGTCGGGGTGGGACGCTGGGACTCGTAGTCGGGGTGGGACGCTGGGACTCGTAGTCGGGGTGGGACGCTGGGACTCGTAGTCGGGGTGGGACGCTGGGACTCGTAGTCGGGGTGGGACGCTGGGACTCGTAGTCGGGGTGGGACGCTGGGACTCGTAGTCGGGGTGGGACGCTGGGACTCGTAGTCGGGGTGGGACGCTGGGACTCGTAGTCGGGGTGGGACGCTGGGACTCGTAGTCGGGGTGGGACGCTGGGACTTGTAGTCGGGGTGGGACGCTGGGACTTGTAGTCCTCCTCCGGGGGAGACACACCTGTCCGGGGCCTAGTAGCAGGACACACACTCCCTCCTCGCTCAGCACGGCGGACATGGAGGGGGTCGGGCTCTCCTGGGAGGTGGATGGCCGGGACTCGGAACTCTCCGGGCCGCTCATCTTCTTCCTTCTCTTCGCTCCGGTATGCCGAGCCCGCTGTGATCGGCTCTTCCCCGGGCGGACCTTCAGGACGGCCCCGAACCGAGCGGGGAACATCCGGGGATCCATCTCTCTCTCTCTCTGTGTCTGAGGAGAAGACATGAGACACTCCGCGCTTTCCCGCTCCTCCTGTACGGCACTAGGACCCGCCCCTCCGCGCCAGCGTCCGGACGCCGCCATCTTGGTTGTGGCAAACTATATGTTGAAATCCCCGCTATCGTGGCCGCTGTACCGGGAATGTTATCCTCTTACAGGATATATCTATCCCTACTCTGGTCTACCAGCCCGCTGGAAAGGAGCCTGGCTGCGGGTTTGACGTGGACGGCGGAGAACGGGCGCCATCTTGGTTGTGGCAGCCATGTTGGCAGTGGTAGCAAATCTCTGAGGAGGAGGATTTTTATTTTTTTTTTCAAATTATTAAACTAAAGTGAAGGACCATGGAGGTGTTCAGTGTAACATTACTACATTTCCAGGGTCTGTTTACAGCTGAGGAGGGGCTCACTTTTGTTGCCAGCGGTTTAGACATTAATGGCTGTGTGTTGAGTTATTTTGAGGAGACAGCAAATTTACACTGTTATACAAGCTGTACACTTACTACTTTACATTGTAGCCAAGTGTCATTTCTTCAGTGTTGTCACATGAAAAGATAAAAGAAAAGATTTACAGAAATGTGAGGGGTGTACTTACTTTTGTGAGATACTGTATATTGGGGGGGGGGGGTATTATATGTAAACCAGAGACAGGCCATGCCATGTGGGTAAGTCACTTTGCCTGTAGGAGGCGCCCCATCGCAGGATATGTACTGTGGGGGGTTGGGAACCGGTGAACAGCCATCACTCGCTATTAGAGGAAGGTGGGGGAATGAACAAAGGAGTGTAACAGACCCTATATTACCAAAAGTATTGGGACACCTGCCACAGACAAAGCAAAGGACTTTTGTCTGAAGGGCGTTGGCCGGGAGTCATACAAACGGCAAAGAATTGTCGGCCAACAAACACGAAACTACGTGGTTCTTTAGCTCTATAGTGCCCCCCTTTGGGCAACTTCTGCTAATGTTGTGTGATGGTGAGCATTGCCTCCGAGCATGGCATGTTTGTGCTTTGGATTTTTGTCCTGACGGACTTGTGTAGGGTTCAATATTGGGTTGGCCCACCGTTTGCAGGGTGGAGGAACTTGACTGGCCTGCACAGAGTCCTGGCCTCAACCAGATAGAAC
>JBBDGP010002896.1:0-180000 GCA_037952835.1 Lithobates septentrionalis | reverse complement strand
ATCATCAGTGCCACCCATCAGTGTCCATCGGTGCCCATCTGTGCCCAATCTGTGCCCACCTATCAGTGCCCATCCGTGCCCATCTGTGCCAACTATCAGTGCCACCCATAACTACCCATCAATGCCACCTACGAGTGCCCATCAATGCCACCTACGAGTGCCCATCAGTGCCGCCTATCAGTGCCCATCGGTGCCACCTATCAGTGCCCATCAGTGCCACCTACCAGTGCCACCTATCAGTGCGCATCAGTGCCACCTATCAGTGCCCATCATCAGTGCCCGTCAGTGCCACCTCATCAGTGCCACCTCATTGGTGCCACCTGATCGGTGCCCATCAGTGCCGCCGTATCAGTGCCCATCAGTGCCCGTCATTGAAGAAGAAAACGTACTCATTTACAAAAAATTTTAACAGAAACAAAGAAAAACGTGTTTTTTTTCAAAATTTTCTGTCTTTTTTTATTTGTTGCGCAAAAAATAAAAACCGCAAAGGGGATCAAATACCACCAAAAGAAAGCTCTATTTGTGGGAACAAAATGATAAATTTGTTTGGGTACAGTGTGGCATGACCGCGCAATTGTCATTCAAATTGTGACAGCGCTGAAAGCTGAAAATTGGGCTGGGCGGGAAGGTGTCTAAGTGCCTGGTATTGAAGTGGTTAAAGAACAGTGTATAAAAATAAAATAAAAGGTAAAATAAATACGATTTTTTTTTTTTAAATGCGCCCCGTTCTGCCGAGCTCGCGTGCAGAAGCGAACGCATACGTGAGCAGCACCCGCATATGAAAATGGTGTTCAAACCACACATGTGAGGTATCGCCGCGATCGTTAGAGCGAGAGCAATAATTCTAGCCTTAGACCTCCTCCCTGTAACGCAATACATGCAACCTGTAGAATTTTTTAAACGTCGCCTATGGAGATTTTTAAGGGTAAAAGTTTGTCGCCATTCCACGAGTTTGCGCAATTTTGAAGCGTGACATGTTGGGTATCAATTTACTCGGCGTAACATTATTTTGCTACATTGCTCCTCTATAGATAGAGTGGCAGAGTGGATGTAGCCACCCCAATGCCTGGTACACACTACACATTTTTTCATTCAACCCGGCGGGTTGAAGGGAAAAAAGAAAAAATGACAGCTGACTGGCTGAAAATAAAAGAAAGGAATAGTCTGTAAAAAGATAACTAATGCAGCCACCACCCCTAATGATTGTAAAGCTGCATTTTTGTTTGTATAACAGATTGGAATGGCAAGTGGTTGTATCATTATACATTATATAAAAAAGGGACTTAAATACGCTTTAATGAATTAAAAAAAAAAAAAAAAACAATATATACCCCAATTTTTAGGTAAAATATGAGAGAACATCTTACGCTGAGTAAATAGATACCTAAAATGTCACGCATGCGCTCGCGGAATGGCGCCAAACTACAATACTTAAAAGTCCCCATAGGGGACACTTTATACATTTTTACATGTTACCAGTTTAGAGTTACAGAGGAGATCTCTATTGCTCTCGCTCTGACGTTCATGGCGATATCTCACATGTGTGGTGTGAACACCGTTTATATATGTGGGCGTGACCTATGTATGCGTTCACAACCGCACACGAGCAAAGGGGGCTTTACATTTATTTTTTTTATTATTTATATTATTACAGTTTTTTACACTATCCCTTTAAAAAAATAGTTTTGATCGCTTTTATTCCTATCACAAGAAATGTAAACATCCCTTGTGATAGAAATGAGCAGTGACAGGTCCTCTTTATGGAGAGATCTGGGGGGTCAATAAGACTCCACATCTCTCCTCTGCAATGGAAAGCATTAGATATAAAAAAAAGAAAAAATGGATCTAATGCTTTAAAAAAAAAAAAAAAAAACGACTTCGGGAAAAAGTAAAAATCCTCTGTTGCGGCTTCCTCACTACAAGTGTGAATTGTTTATTTGTGTCTAGACCAGGGATCCTCAAACTACGGCCCTCCAGCTGTTGCAGAACTACACATCCCATGAGGCATTGTAAAACTCTGACATTCACAGACATGAGTAGGCATGATGGGAATTGTAGTTCCTGAACACCTGAAGGGCCGCAGTTTGAAGACCCCTGGTCTAGAGGATGAGGAAAGTTTTACTTCCCCCAATCCTCCAGCAGATGGCGCTCCCCTATGCTCCTCCAGTGGACAGTTCCTTGGCATGTCCAATGCAGAGGAAGTGCGGGGAAATCTATCCAATGGGGACACAGACAGCAATGTGTTTTAATAGATTGGGGAAGAGTTTGATCCTTTGTTAGGTTTTTATTGGTGTGCCCCCATTGGGGAGGATTGTCACCACTTCCTGTTCCTGTGATCCTGGTCTCCAGTACAGGAAGTAAGAGGAAATGTACGACTCTAACCTTCCCCCGCTCTATAAAAAAAAAATGTAAAAGACCCGATTTGTCCTTGTCATAGCCAATTGCATCAGGGATATTTGGAATAGATTTATAGTCATGAATGGAAACTGGTTTGTTGAACATTATAGCTCATTATTTGGACATTTAAATGAATTTTCTCTGTTTTTATTTCCTCAGATCCCATGTCCACTGAGACCGCCGATACCGAGATGGTCAGAGAGGACCAAAAAAGCCTGAGAATACAATGGGAGACCCCTTCAGACACTTCCTCCGAGACCGCCGATACCGAGACGGTCAGGAAGCAACAAAGAAACCTGGAGATACAGAGGGAGACCCCTCCAGATGCTTCCACCGAGACCGCCGATACCGAGACGGTCAGGAAGCAACAAAGAAACCTGGAGATACAGAGGGAGACCCCTCCAGACGCTTCCACCGAGACCGCCGATACCGAGACGGTCAGGAAGCAACAAAGAAACCTGGAAATACAGAGGGAGACCCCTCCAGACACTTCCACCGAGACCGATGATACCGAGACGGTCAGGGAGGACAAAAGCGATGTGGAGATACAGAGGGAGACCCCTCCAGACACTTCCACCGAGACCGCTAATACTGAGACGGTCAGGGAGGACAAAAGTGATGTGGAGATACAGAGGGAGACCCCTCCAGATACTTCTACTGAGGAGGTCCCCATGATGTCTCCAACAATGACAGTGACAACGGCAACAACGGAGACTACTACTTATGATTCCGGAAAACGAGTCATTGATCCCGATGTGAAATTTATCGCCAAGATCATCGATCAACTGCAGAGAAATAACCTCTTTCCATTAGTGTTGACCTTTGCTGGAGTCGGAGTTATACTACTAATCGTCTTAGCTGCAGTTGGACTTCACTTCAGGTAAGTTATTGCACATTCTTCATAGGTTTTCTCCATTACACGTCTTCAAGCTATCACCCACTTTATCTGAGCCCTCCCCCCTGCCAATATTTACCACTTTTCCTATAGGTGGGCAGTTGATCAGACCGAGGCGGTGTGTTTTCTGTACTTATTGCCCGGGGTTTAGCAGCACAAGCCCCTCACTGGTCATCATGACATTAAAGCACCTCTAACATTTGTTCTATGGGGGAGGGGTGAATGAACTGAGGCTGCTGGTAACAGTAACAAATGGGGTGATGGCGTGTGACCATTTGTTTTCTATCAAGCACAGATTTAAGTGGCGTCCGCTATTAATTCTGAAAATTGTTGCTGTTTTATGGACACATTCTTATAAGATTTCTTTCTTTATCTCCACAGAATTTGTTGCTGCGGGTGCAGAGCAAGAAAGAGGGACAGGCTAAAGAGGATGGAAGAAGGAGTCCTAGAGATGGAAGGAGGATCCCCCGAGCTGGAGGAAGTACTCGTAATGGGAGTAGGACGCGCAGAGGAAAAAGATGTCCCGGCGGTGACGGAAGAAGGATGCACAGCAAAGGATGAAATATGCATCGCGATGGAGAAAAGAACCGAAAATATGGAAGGAGGGATCACTGAGAGGAACGAAGGACTGTCAGTGAGGGAAGAAGAACTGGTAGTGATGGAACAAGAACTCACACTGAGGGAAGAACAACTTGCAAAGATGCAAGAAAAATTTGCAACGATGCAAGAAAAATTTGCAGAGACCAAACAAGAACTGGCAGAAACTAAAAAAGAACTTACAGTGACTCAAGAAAGATTAGATGACAAAGAAAAAGAGTATCTAGAAATACTCATAGAGGTTAAAGAAGGAGTCACAGCGATGAAAGAAGTGATTACCAAAAACCCAGCAGTGACGAAAGAACAATTTGCAAAGATGCAAGAGCAATTTGCAGAGACAAAAGTACTGTCAGAAACTAAAAATGAACTGCCGGTTAGGGAACAAGAACTGGCAGAGACGAAAGAGGAACTTGCAAATATGCAAGAGAAATTTGCAGAGACAAAAGAACTGGCAGTGAGGGAACAAGAAATTACAGAGATGCAAGAAAGATTTGCAGACAAAGAAGAAGAGTATCTAGAAATACTCAAAGAGATTAAAGAAGAAGTCATAGTGATGGAAAATGCACTTGCAGTGACGAAAGAAGAACTAGCAGGGACTAAACAAGAACTGGCAGCGAGGGAACAAGAACTGGCAGTGAGCAAGAAGAACTTGCAAAGATGCAAGAGAAAGTTGCATAGACAAAAAAAAAGAACTGCAAAGATGCCAGATAAATTTGCGAGGGACGCGACGAAAGAAGAACTGGCAGCAACTAAAAAAAAAGCGAGGGACGCGATCAGAAATTCGGCCAGCAGAAGACGGATGAGAGCTTTTGGTCGGAAAATGCGACCGCGTACGGTCCATCGGACTTTAGCTGGCCGAATTCCAGCCAGCAAAAAATGGAGAGCACGTTCTCAATTTTGCAGAAAAAGTTACAATCGGAATGTCAGATTGTACGCATTCCAACGTGCAAAATTCCTACGCATACTCGGAAGCCTTGAACCTCATTTTCTCGGCTCATTGTGTAGCCTTGTACGTTACTGCATTCTTGACGGTCGTAAGTTCAGGCCACTTTTCTGTGACCATGTGTATGCAAACCAAGCTTGAGCGGAATTCCTTCGGAAAAATCAACCATTTTCCGAAAACCCGCTCGTGTGTACGCAGAATAAGACTAAAGCGGAGGTCCGCCGAATTTTTTTTTTTTTTTTTAAAAGTCAGCAGCTACAAATCCTGTAGCTGCTGAGTTTTAAAATAAGGACACTTACCTGTCCAGGGCGCCCGCGATGTCGGCACACGAAGCCGATCGATCCCTCGGCTCTCTGATGCTGACGCCGCCATCTTTGGTAAGGGATTCAGACAGTGAAGCCTTGAGGCTTCACTTCCTGGTTCGCTACTGCGCATGCACGACTCACGCTGCACGATGTCCCTGGTCCCTGCTGTCTTCTGGGATCTGAGTGACTAAAAAAGAACTTGCAGAGAAAGAAGAAACGTATCAAAAAACAATCAGAATAATTGAACAAGGAGTCGCAGCGATAGAAGTAAACGTCGCAACGACAAAAGAACTAGTAGCCGTGACGAAAGAAGAACTTGGGGTGGCAGAGGAAATGAATTACGAACGCATAATAATGGAACGAAGAGTTGCAGCGATGGAAGGACCAGAAGAGGAGTAAGGGAGGCCGTACATTATACAGTTTTCTACAACTAATGACTCATCAGCAGTCGGTGGGTTTCCCGCTGACAGCTGAATGAAAACCAACGAATTGCCAGCAATAAAATTTTAAGATAAGATAAATCAGTGTGGGGGTCCCCCCAATCCATACCAGGCCCTTAGGGTCTGGTATGGATTTTAAGGGGAACCTCAGGCCAAAATTAAAAAAATAATGCTTTAGAGGCCCAAAATCCATATCAGACCTTTATCCGAGTATGCAGCCTGGTAGTCTAAGAAAGGGCGGGGACGGGGACGAGTGAGCGTCCTTTCCCCCCTACCTCCTGAACCACACCAGGTCACATGCCCTCAACATGGGGGTGCTTTGGGGTATGGGGCTCCTCTCCCCCAAAGTACCCTGTCCCCATCAACATGGGGACAAGGTGCTTTCGGGGTGGGGGAGGGGAGCCCCTCTACCCCAAAGCACCCCCCATGTTGAGGACATGTGTCCTGGTATGGTTGGGGGTGGGGGACTGGGCGCTCGCTCGCCCCTCCCTTTCCTAGCCTGCCAAGTTGCATGCTTTGATAAATCTCTGGTATTCATTTTGGTAGAACCCACACAATTATTTTTTTAATTTTTGGAGTGAGGTTTCCCTTAAAATCCATACCAGACCTGATGGGCATAGTATGGATTGGGGGGAACCCCACGCTGATTTATCTTCACATTTTATTGCTGGCAATTCTTTTGTTTACATTCAGTTAGGGATGCACCAATACCATTTTTTAAACACCAAGTACCAATACTTTTTCTCACCGATACCAATTACTGATACCTATCGCCTAGGAAGAGTAGGTAGAGGGGTGGTTTGGTGGACAGTATTTTGGGGACAGTATTTTGGGGACTTTGTGTGTTTTACATTGTGTGGGGACATTGGGCCGGTGATCAGTGTGTAAAAAAAGCTGTAAAAAACAGCTCATAATCACTGATCGGCGGCCGGCTGCAGAAATCCACGGATGTTGTCAGTGAGGAGAGGAGAGCTGATCTCCTAGCAACCAGCTCTATTTACATCACATGACGTCATGTGATCAGGAGGACAAATCACAGAGCCCTCCTGCCGATCAGAGATGCGCCGTGTCCGGGTGGCACGAGCGCATCAAGATCGCGCCGCGAACGGCTTGCTATGGGTGGCAGATGCAGAAGAGGAGGAGCTGAGAGTGCCAGTCGGCGACCCCAGAAGAGGAGGAGCTGAAGGGTGCCAGTCGGTGACCCCAAAAGAGGAGGAGCTGAGAGTGCCTATCGGTGACCCCAGAAGAGGAGGAGCTGAGGGTGCAAGATGAACTCCAAATTGCTACATGCTTTAGATAGATGTACACACACACACAACCAAATTAGGAGAGAGTAGATCGCACACACAGATTATAGGATGAGGCCGTACTACAAACATACATCCAACATTAGAAAAAGGATGACTAGCATCCAGTAGGGTAGCTTAGTGTAGTTAGTGTAGGTCCTGCCCTAGAAGAGTCTACCTTGCCGTGGTGGGCAGGCTTGGAATCTCTTGGTCAAAAGTGTGTCAGCCAATGAGGCGATCACTAGATCTTCACTTCTGGCCAATTGATTCTACCAAAGGACTCTTGGTTTAATCCGAGTATATATAGTTGGAAAAGGAAAAAAATTTGTACAGGTCCATAATTACACTTTCATAAACACACAATAAAAATTTGTTATATTTACATTTGAATTGCTTCCTCTTTTATTTAATCCTTTCATGACCGGGGGGGGGGGGGGGGGGGGGGGTCATTACCACTTGGATGCACAGGCCACATTTGCAAGGCTGGAAGGGGCTCTATGGCTACTTCTTCCTCTTCTGGTGAGTGTAGGGATGTGTAATAGGCGTTTATGTATTAACATTAGGGGTGCGCCTCTTCACTGGTCTCACCATTCAATTCGATTATCCTGTCCACGATTCGATTCGATTCCGCGATGCACCTCGATTAATACCCAAGTGCCCATGGTTTTCAACTTTTCATCAAAAAATTAATTCAAGCAGTCAGAAATTGAAGAAATATATTTATTTTTATCTGCTATTTAAAAAAACATTATTCAGTATTTGCGAAAAGATCAAGACAAGACATAAACCAATAATGAAATAATAAAAAAGGTATTGTAATGTAAAATCATTTTTATAGAATGAAATATATTATTATTATAATTGCACTTACTGAATAAATATATTTGCGACTGACTGTGTGGCCTGCGATGCCGCCAGCCTGAGCCAATCTATTATTCACACAAATGAAATGACAGCGTCGGTGGAAAGGACAATGAATTGTGTATTAAGATGCTTGGCTCTCACTATAACATTAATAGTTCTTATCGTGTTGTCTCGTGCCTCTCTGTTGCGGGTAAAACTGACCTGATCAATGGGGATGATACGCTGGAGAATAGAACCCATTCTCTCTGCCAAAATTTTTGTGAACAATTTTAGGTCGCAGTTAAGAAGGGAGATGGACCTATAGTTGGTGCAGAGGAGTCTTTGCCTGGCTTTGGGATGACCGAGATACTTGCCCCGAGGAGATCTGGAGGCATGGCATGGCCCTCTAAGATGGCGTTAAAAGCCTTGGAAAAGTGGGATGCCAATTGCACTAGGGCTGCAACTAACGATTATTTTCATAATCGATTAGTTGGCCGATTATTGTTTCAAATAATCGATTAATCGGTTAATAAACTTAAAAAAAAAAGTGTGGTGTATAATTTAGTTAATATGTAAGGTTTAAAAAAAAAAGGCAATTTATTCTTAAATATCTCTATGCAGCGGTAAATAAAAATAGCCAACTATATGGTTAGGGAGCAAAATATCTAATCCACTCTGAGAATAACAGACAGAAGAGATATACTGTATATACTATAAGAGGAGATATACTGTATATACTATAAGAGGAGATATACTGTATATACTATTAGAGGAGAGATAAGAACGTTCGTTTGATTTTCTAATCGTTAGTGGGGTCAAATCGACGTTCATTTTCAACCACGGTGATGGGAAAATTTGGAAATAATAGAAAACTTCTTGGTGAAAGGAATTATCAGACAGTGTATGTGGTTTTCGTTCAGAAATTACAATTATTTTAAAAACAGAATGTTAAAAACAAGTGAAAATTTCAAACATTCTTTCATTCATCGAATGTACAAAGATTTTTCGTCTGAATATTCTCATCTGAAAATTGATCGGTGTGGCCAGCATAAGGCTCGGTGCACACCTATGCAGTTTGCTTTTGATCTGTTTCTGCAGTGCTCTTTGCTGTGCGTTTTGATTTTTGCGCACGTGATTTTGCTGCAATTTGCGTTTTTGCATTTTTATGGGCAGATTAAAAAACACAAATTGCTGCAAAAACGCATTACATGCTTTTCTGCAGCTTCTCCATTGAAGTATGTTGAACCAAAAAAGCACTGTTTTGCAATAAAAAAAAGTCCCTGACCCTTTCCAAATATGCAGCGGCTGATAAAGCATAGATGTGAACTTGTCCCATAGGAAACCATGTAAATTTACTGTAGTCTGTTTCTGCAAAAAGCACCAAAAAACACATAGATGTGAACCAGGTGTAAGATGTTTAGTAACATAATGGGGTTAAAAAAAAACGAATATTAGCCCTTTATAGTACAAAAAAAGCAAATAATCACTACTGTAAGGCCCCTTTCACACTGGGGCGGTGGGGGCGTCGGCGGTACAACAGCGCTATTTTTAGCGCTGCTGTACCGTCGTTCTTGCAGCTGTATTCGGCCGCTAGCGGTGCGGTTTTTACCCCCCGCTGGCGGCCGAAAAAGGGTTAAAATCCCTTGTACAGCGTGGCTATAGCCGCGGTATTGCCGCGGTATAGCCGTGCTGTCCCATTGATTTCAATGGGCAGGAGCGGGGAAGGAGCGGTGAATACACCGCTCCTTCCCCGATCCAAAGAAGTGGTTTGCAGGACTTTTTTCACCGTCCTGTCAGCGCACCGCTTCAGTGTGAAAGCCCTCGGGCTTTCACACTGAACAAACAGCGGAGGCTGTTTAGGGGCGGTTTGCAGGCGGTATTTTTAGCGCAATACCACCTGCAAACCGCCCCAGTGTGAAAGGGGTCTAAGGGGTTCATTTTTTTTACTGTAGAACTGTGAAAGAAATACTTACAGTAGCGATTATTTGCTCTTTTTGTACTATAAAGGGCTCATTTTAGTTTTTTTTTTTTTTAACCAAATTATGTTATTGGCCGATTAATCGATTATGAAAATAGTAATCGATTAATCTCATAATCGATTAGTTGTCGATTAATCGATTAGTTGTTTCAGCCCTAAATTGCACCCCAAAGACTTTGTAGTATGTATGGGGTTGTAAAACCATCTGGCCCCGGCGCTTTTCCTGCTGGTGATTCAGCTATTGCATCCGAGAATTCCTCTGCAGAGATGGGTGCCGATAGCAGCTCAACCTCCTCGTCAGTGAGTGAAGGTAGCTTTGCAGCCTAGAGATAAGCTTCGATCGTTGCAGACTTCTTCAAGGTACAAGCCTCCACGGGGGATGAGTGTAAGTTATAAAGAGAAGCGTAAAAATCACAGAACGTCTCCGCTATCTCCAGGGAATGAATGAATTTTGGTATCTGAAGGAGTGGATATAGCTGCAGGATGTAGGATGAATTGCGTCGGGTTCGTATATCGTTCGCCAGGAACCTACTACACTTGTCTCCAAATTCGTAGAATGTTCTACGTACTTTCAAAAGCCTATTTTTGGCCTGGAATAACGAGAGGTCTCTGATCTGCTCCCGAAGCCGATTAAGCTCTGCTTCTGCAAGCTGATCAGGGCGAGATTTATGGTGTTTTTCAAGGTCATGCAGTTTGGATAATAAGGCGAAAACAGTATCCAGTTTATCTTGTTTAACTCTGTGGCCATGTTTAATGAGAACTTCTCGTATATAGCACTTGTGCGCCGCCAAAGGAGGAGAGGGCTAGATACTGAGTCTTTATTGGTCTCGAAGAAGAGTTGCAGCTCCCTCAAGACATTTGTTTTAAGGTCAGGGTCCTGTAGAAGGGTTTCATTAGGACGCCAGGTGGCGGACCAAGTCATCCGGTGTTGTAAAGCTAATTCCAATGAGATCGGGGCATGGTCTGACAGTGCAATATTGCCAATGTGGGCACTGGAAACTAGTGCAATCGTGACATGGGAGACAAGGAAAAAGTTTATCCTGGAATATGATCCATGGGGTGGGGAAAAAAAAAAGGTGTAATCTTTTTCTCGCGGGTGGTGAATACGCCATATATCAACCAATTGATAGGAATGTAGAAGTTCTTTAAGTTTAGTTCTGGAGTTTTCGAGAGAGGGCTGAAGAGCCCATTGATGAATCCTTATATGGGTCGAGAGTAAGATTGAAGTCTCCACCTAGTATGAGAGTACCCTCAGAAAAGGAGTCCAAGGAGGAGAGACATGACTCAAGCACTGCGAGTTGGTTTGTGTTTGGTAGATAAACATTTGCCAGGGTGAACGTCTCCGAATTGATTTTGCCTTTCACAAAAATATATCTGCCTTCCTGGTCAGTGTGGAGGTCTACGAATTGCCAAGGAAGGGTGTTAGACAGGAGGCTACTGGTCCCCTTTGATTTGGATGAGGGAGACACACTATGATAGGCCATTGGGAAGTGCTTATTGTGCATTTTCAGGATTCTGTCTGCTGGAAAATGAGTCTCCTGAAGAAATACAATTTGGGGGCGTTATCTCCACAGGTCCGAGAGGCAACTGGACCACCAAGGGGTGTTAAGGCCCTTAACTTTCCAGGACAGCAACTTCAATGTCATCCTGAAGAAACTGGCCCCAGCTGACAACCCTTATGGGTGTGTAGGAATGCAGGGAGGAGGAGAGGGAAAAAAAAAAAAAAAGGGCAGCTACGGCCTATTGGGGGAAGAGGTAAGGCACTTCAGGGGATGTGCTCCCGGTCACAGGCAACTCCAGCGATGCCCCAAATATATATGCAACCTAAAACAGATCAGCCCTGTGATTATGCCCTGTATGATTAAGGAGAGAATAACGGGGGGGGGGGGGGGGGAAACTTTCGTTCAACAAGGCATAACAAGGGAAGTAACTATCAAACAGCTTAGACTAATAATTTAAAGAGGAGTTCCACCCGAGGTCCAGTAAAAAAAAATTAAAAAAAATTAAAAGTCAGCAGCTACAAATACTGCAGCTGCTGACTTTTAACTGGACACTTACCTGTCCCAGGGTCCAGCAAAGCAAAGGAATCGAAGCCCCGCTCGTCTCCCCCTCCGTTCTGCGGCACCGGCATTGCAACTGTGGGCGCCGGGCTGTGGCTTCACAGCCTGGCACCCACTGCGCATGTGCGAGCGGCGCCGCGTGCCGTGATTGGCCGCTCAGTCACCTGGGACCTGTAATGGGTCCCAGATGATTGACAGGAGGGAGGGAGCAGAGCTGAGCCCTTCCTGTGCCGAGGGGGAAGTGATGTCACCAGCCCAGGCACTGGAAGAGGCAGACTACGAGGGACCCCCTAGCAACAGGCATTTAGAGGTAAGTGAAAAAAATATATATATATCCAAATGTTTTTTTGTATTTTTTAAAAAAAAAATTTCATGTAGTTTTTCTTTTTTGGGTGGAACCCCACTTTAACCTGCGGTCCCATAGCTCAAAAAAAAAAATATATAAGGTCCGTCCAGGACCAGAACCAAAAACCAAGGAGGATGTCCAGGCCAGGGCCATCAACCGTGGCCAAGCAGGGATGGCCAAGGTCTGGAGATGAATACAAGACAATGATCCCCAAATGTTCATAAGGCAAACGTATTCCAGATCCCCGGAAGTCTGTCATAGGAGTGGTCTCCAGAAACCCATCTCCAGGCAGAAGGTAACTCATGTCGACTCATGTCGACTTGACCTGTAAATATAAGCAATTCACATCTACAACCAACTATTGGGGGAGAA
The DNA here is from genome assembly GCA_037952835.1 of Lithobates septentrionalis. Lineage (NCBI taxonomy): Eukaryota > Metazoa > Chordata > Amphibia > Anura > Ranidae > Lithobates > Lithobates septentrionalis. Next base: position 167,538 of record JBBDGP010002896.1, on the reverse strand, counting down.
GAGTTCTAAGCAGAGTACCTATCCTGGCACTGAGCCTGGAAAATGCAAAAAACAAAAATGTGTTCTTTCCCCTTCCTCTCTCTTTAAAGGAAAAAAAGGGGGGGGGGGTTGGTTAGTGGAGTGGCGTACCCCTTGATTACACTCTTGGGTAACTATATGAGAGGAAAAACATGTACAGTTATTGTTGAGTGCATCCACTTCGTAGCAGGAACCCCAAATGTCGACATTTAAGAACATAAAAGCACTCCCCGTGAACTCACCAGTCATTTTATATATAACTATCTTTCATTACATTGGTATAGCCTATGAGAACTAGAATGTAACCCGTATGATGCCAGCAGGAGAGTTTATCTGAGCATTGAACTAGTCTTGGGTGCAGCCTCAGTCCAATTTGCCCCACGTTAGCCTTCCCAGCCCTCCCGACTGCCAAAGAGCATTTTTACACCTGACATGCTCTCACTGCCTACCTAGGGTAGGATGGCGTGACGCCAACCAGTATGGCCGTCAAAGTTAGTGGGCATGCTGATGACTCTAAATTGAGGTAAGAACAAAAATAAGAAACTAAAAATACAAAACCAACAGTCTTCCGCCATCCAGACAAGGAGGCTTCCCCTGTAGAGTGTCCGGTCTGATTGTCACCTGTCGATCAAAGTGATCGCGTTTGCGTCGGGACCACCCAGGTGAGTAGAAGTGAGAAAGGTGTGGGAAGGGTGGCAATAGATACAAAGAACTTGTGAACGTATCCGGGTCGGATAATTGGTGTCCAGCCATGGCCCCGCAAAACTGGATTCACTGAGTGTGAGCCTATGGGACAAAAGGACTGTGAAAGTATCCGGAAATCACAGATGGGCGACATCTTAAATTGTTAGGCTTCACGGTCTTGAGGCTGTGGTTGCTCTCTTCATTGGGAGCGACGATTTCTGCGCGATCTCTGTTGCCTGCTGGTTGCAGGGGTTGTAGCGTTGGTGTTTGTTGGTAGAGTGAGCGCCAGCCAGTTGGGAAGAGGAACTGGAGCCATCTCTAGGGTGCTAAAGAAAGCCGGTAACTGACGGTTGTCGTAAAGGGTAAAAACGATTACCTTTCCGAGCATTGAGGTGGAAGGGGTGGCCCCATTTGTAGGTGACACCAATGCCGCTGAACCTCTCCAAAAGGGGCTTCATGCAGTGGCGCATCTGGGGAGTCCTCCTTGACACATCTGGCAACAGGAGGATGCAGGCCCCATCAAATTCTATGGGCCTTGGCGCCAAGCCTGTTGGAGAATTTCCTCTTTGAGGGAGTAGCTGTGAAGGCAGCAAAGGACATCCCTAGGTCTATCTTCATTTCTGGGACCCAGTGCCCTGTGGACCCTGTCGATGGCAATGCTGGTATCAGAGGGGCGCTCCAGATACGTGTTAAAAATGGAGGAGACTGTGGCTTTAAGGTCTGCTTGTTGAGTGGCTTCCGGGAGCCCCCTTAATCTGATGTTACTCCTGCGGTTGCGATTTTCTAAGTCATCCAAAAGTAGAGTTAACTGAGTAACTTGGTCAGTAATTTCAGCGCGCGCTGTCTGCATTTCAGATTCTAGCGTGGTGACACGTGTTGTAACATCTACTTCCTGCTTAAGCTCAGCCAGCTCCCCCCTGAGAGCCATCTCTACACGAGAGGCCACTGATTCAAAGTCCTCTCTGGTGGGGAGTTTTTGTAAGAATGCCCAAATAGTCTGCTCAGTGAGATGCCCAGTAAAAGACCCCTGCTGGGGTGTCACGCTGTGTGATGTAATCACTGTGACCGGAGATGTGACATCAGGGTTCAGAGCGTGTCTTTCTGTCCCACCCCGGGGCTGAGAGAAGCTGGGTCCAGGTAAATCAGCTTGCATGGATAGTGGCATATGCAGGGAGCAGCGCTCATCATTGTCTGGGCTAAGGAGCGGTGTGAGGGAGAGAGAGCAAGGCAGGCAGGGGGAGAGATCACTGGGTGGTGAGAATGGCAGCATATCGTTGCCTGAGCCATCCATTTCTCTCTCCAGGTCTGCAGCCAACAGTCTGAGTGCCGTCCTCGTGGTAGCCGCCGGCGCCATCTTGGATGTGTCTGGGGTTGAAGCCGCGGACTGTACAGGGACCGGGAAACGCTCCATCTCACCAGTGGGACCTTTCATGCAGCATTCAGCCTTCCCTACCACCCGGGTAATTAGCTGGAGAGGATAATGTTAGGAATGTCTACCGTGGAGGGCTGCCGGAGAGCCGCGGACCGAGAGCTCAGTAGGAACACGTCCTCACACTTCCATGCCGAGACTACGCCCCCTTCAGAGTTGTTTTTAAGTCAGCCGGTACAAATACTGTAGCTGCTGAGTTTTAAAATCAGGTATTTACCAGAGCCAGGGATACAGCGGTAGCTTTCTGCAGCCGGCTCTTACCTGTGCAGGTCTTTGGCACCACCATCTTGGATATGGGAGCCAGCTTTGGCTTTCCTGAGGAACCGCAGCGGTCTCCCTAGTGCCTGAGCTTGTCTGTGAACGGTCCCGCCGCCTCCTGGGACATGTCACATGTTCCAGGAGGCTGTGGGAGTGGAGGGGGCGGGGCAAGGGACTTCATCCTTGCCTAGGCGAGGATTGCGGAAGTGGGCACCAAAAAAAAAAAAAAAATTGGTACTCAGCACCCCCCCCAAAAAAAAACACAAGCCTGCTCCTAAGTTACAGGATGGGGGGAGGGAGAGATGCTGCTCGGACGGTCAGCAGGCTCTCAGCTCTGGCCGGCATGCTCTGCACTCACCTGTCAGGATGTTTTTGGCCAGGACGTTCACCGAGTGCTTTGACGTGTAGGTGATTTCCGCACTGATGTGATCCACTTCTCCGATACACATAGGTGACAGGAAGTCTGTACGCTCCACACGAGCCAATGCCGCCACGCATTTCTCCTAGAAGAGAGCGGAGAAAAGGTCAGACAAGGGAAAAAAAAAATCTTATATAATAACAGCAGAAAGAGCAATCAGGACTGGAAAAGTGCAATAACTCCATCATACCGTCCAATCACAGCTCAGCTTGTATTACTGCATATTGCATCGTCATGATGCCCTTAAAAACCTGAAGGCCCTTTTCTGACACTTTTTGTTTACAAGTTTAAACCAGTATTTTTTTTGCTAGAAAATTACTTATAACCCCCAAACATACTATATATATATATATATATATATATATATATATATATATATATATATATATATATATATATATATATATATATATATATATATATATATATATATTTATATTTATATATTTTTTTTTTTTTTTTCGCAGAGACCCTAGGGAATAAAACAACGATTGCAATTTTTTTTTATGTCACGCGATACTTGCGCAACAGTTTTGCAAACACAATTTTTTGGGAAAAAAAATCATTTTAATGAAGTAAAAAAACAAAAAAACAAACAAACAAACAAAAAAAAAAAAACACACACACACACACACACAACAATATATACCCCCATTTTTTTATAAGATATGAAAGATGATGTTACACCGAGTAAAGAGATACCAAACATGTCACGCTTTAAAATTGCGCATGCCTGTGGAATGGCAACAAACTACTATACCTAAAAATCTCCATAGGTAAAAAATGTAAACGCCTTTACATGTTACCATTTTAGAGTTACAGAGGAGGTCTAGCGCTAGAATTATTGCTCTGGCTCTAACGACTGCGACGATACCGTTTACATATGCGCGTGTGACTTGCATATGCGTTCACTTCTGCGCGCGAGCATGGAGGAACGGGGCGCTTTAAATTTTGTTTTCCTATTATTTATTTTACTTTTTATTTTATTTTTTATTCTTTTATCACTTTTGTTTCTATTACAAGGAATGTAAACATCCCTTGTAATAGAAATAGGGATGACAGGTCCTCTTTATGGAGAGATCTGGAATCGAAAAGCCAAAATCTCTTCTTTACCTTTAAAAGCAAAAGTTAAAAATCGTGTTTTGGTTTACTTCCAGCCTGGACTGGAAGTGATGTCATGACATTGCTCCGGTCCTCCAAGGCCATAGAGGTGATCAAAGAGGATCTACTTTTTGATTGCTTGTGTGGCCAGCCACTGTCGGATCGTTTCTCGGGCGAACCGGGGGAAACGGTAAGCCCGAGAAACACCAGCGAGCTTCTGAAAGTGTTCCAGCGGCTCATCAGAAAGCCAGCCGCCGGCTGAAAAAAAACAATAATGGGGTTATGGCTGATAGCTTCACCCAGGGCCGGGACAAGGGGTGGCCAGAAGGAAGAGCTGCCCTGGGTGCAACATGTATTGTCGGGATGGGGGCGCTGCAAGTTCCTTCTACTGTAAGGCTGACAGAAGTAGTGACAGTGCCATCACTACTTCTGTCAGCCAAATGCTGGAAGCGGCAAGGAGAGAGCCAGGAGGAGGTGCTGGCTGTGCTCTCTCGCCCTCCCCCTCATAGGCCCACACATAATGAAGGGGGGGCACAATATGGAATATTTGCCTGAGCACTGGATGATCTTGTCCCGGCACTGGCTTCACCCATAATCCCGGTAAACCACTTGCAAACCTCAATGTATTGCTGTCTTGAAGTGGTTAACCCACCAAATACATTACAATCTGATTGTACAATCTCTCTTAGGGCTCATGTCAAATGGGCAGCCAAGGGGCAGTAAAAGCAGGAGGTTGAGATGCGATGGTTTTATGAACCCTCCCAGACTGCCCACAAACACAGAAACGCAGCTATTCAGGGCTGCACAGATGCCATGCAAAAAAATTGTGGTCAAAATGAAATATCATGGCGAACTTGACAAGCAGATCCACCATGGAGAGGAGGGAGGATGGGGGAGGGGGGAGGGAGGAGGGAGGAGGAGATCGCTTTCCAGACAATAGAGTCCGCAACCAACTGTGAAGCACGTTGGAGGTTCCTTGCAAGTCTGGGGCTGCATTTCTGCAAATAGAGTTGGAGATTTGGTCAGGATCAATGATGTCCTCAATACTGAAAAATACAGACAGATACCTCTCCAACATGTCATACCATCAGGGAGGAGTATGATTGACCCCAAATTTCTTCTGCAGCAGGGCAACCACCCCAAACATACAACCACTGTCATCAAGAACCATCTTCAGTGTAAAGAAGAACAAGGAGCCCTGGAAGTGATGGTTTGGCCCCCACAGAGCCCTGATCTCAACATCATGAAGTCTGTCTGGGACGACATGAAGAGACAAAAGGATTGGAGGAAGCCGACATCCACAGAAGATCTGTGCTTAGTTCTCCAAGATGTACAGTATCTTACAAAACTAAGTACACCCCTCACATTTCTGTAAATCTTTTCTTCTATCTTTTCATGTGACAACACTGAAGAAATGACACTTTGCTACAATGTAAAGTAGTGAGTGTACAGCTTGTAGAACAGTGTAAATTTGCTGTGCCCTCAAAATAACTCAACACACAGCCATTAATGTCTAAACCGCTGGCAACAAAAGTCAGTACACCCCAAAGTGAAAATCTCCAAATTGGGCCCAATTAGCCATTTTCCCTCCCCGGTGTCATGTGACACGGGTCAGCATGGACACCGACTGGTCTACGGCTACACAGCCCCATACACAACAGCCTGCGATGAACATTTTTGTTCTGCTTTCAACACATCAACTTCAGGGACAACATGTTCAGTTGCTACCTAATATAATAATAATTATTATTATTATACAGGATTTATATAGCGCCAAAAGTTTAAGCAGCGCTTTACAACATGAGGGCAGACAGTTCAGTTACAATACAATTCAATACAGGAGGAATTAGAGGGCCCGGCTCCTTAGAGCTTACAATCTAGGAGGGAGGGTCAAGTGATACAAAAAGGTAATACGTGTGGGGGATGGGCTGACGGAGAAAATAAAAGTACAGTTGTTAGATGGAGGAAGGATAGGCTTCTCTGAAGAAAAAAGTTTTAATGGATCGTCTAAAAGTGGATAGAGTTGGAGATAGTGTGACAGATTGGGGTAAGGAATTCCAAAGGATGAGAGAGGCTCGGGAGAGGTCCGGGAAGGCATGGAGGTCTTGGGAGGAACAAAGAGAATGATTTGGTTGGTATTTTAAAGACTAAGTTAGAGATGTAGCTGGGGGCCGAGTTGTGGATGGCTTTGTAACTTATTGTTAGTATTTTGAATTTAATTTGTTGGGTGAGTGGCAGCCAATGGAGGGATTGGCAGAGAGGGGTAGCAGACACTGAATGGAGACCAATGGAGGGATTGGAAGAGAGGGGTAGCAGACACTGAATGGAGACCAATGGAGGGATTGGCAGAGAGGGGTAGCAGACACTGAATGGAGACCAATGGAGGGATTGGCAGAGATGGGTAGCAGACACTGAATGGAGACCAATGGAGAGATTGGCAGAGAGGAGTAGCAGACACTGAATGGAGACCAATAGAGGGATTGGAAGAGACGAGTAGCAGACACTGAATGGAGACCAATAGAGGGATTGGCAGAGAGGGGTAGCAGACACTGAATGGAGACCAATGGAGGGATTGGCAGAGAGGGGTAGCAGACACTGAATGGAGACCAATGGAGGGATTGGAAGAGAGGAGTAGCAGACACTGAATGGAGACCAATAGAGGGATTGGAAGAGACGAGTAGCAGACACTGAATGGAGACCAATAGAGGGATTGGCAGAGATGGGTAGCAGACACTGAATGGAGACCAATGGAGGGATTGGCAGAGAGGGGTAGCAGACACTGAATGGAGACCAATAGAGGGATTGGAAGAGACGAGTAGCAGACACTGAATGGAGACCAATAGAGGGATTGGCAGAGAGGGGTAGCAGACACTGAATGGAGACCAATGGAGGGATTGGCAGAGAGGGGTAGCAGACAGTGAATGGAGACCAATGGAGGGATTGGCAGAGAGGGGTAGCAGACACTGAATGGAGACCAATGGAGGGATTGGCAGAGAGGGGTAGCAGACACTGAATGGAGACCAATGGAGGGATTGGAAGAGAGGAGTAGCAGACAGTGAATGGAGACCAATGGAGGGATTGGCAGAGAGGGGTAGAAGACACTGAATGGAGACCAATGGAGGGATTGGCAGAGAGGGGTAGCAGACACTGAATGGAGACCAATGGAGGGATTGGCAGAGAGGAGTAGCAGACAGTGAATGGAGACCAATGGAGGGATTGGCAGAGAGGGGTAGCAGACACTGAATGGAGACCAATGGAGGGATTGGCAGAGAGGGGTAGCAGACGCTGAGCGGTTTGTAAGGTGGATGAGTCTGGCAGCAGCATTCATGATGGACCAAAGGGGTGAGGAGCCTATGTAAAGGTAAGCCAATGAGGAGGGAGTTGCAGTAGTCGAGGTGAGAGATGACCTGGAAGAGAATCGGGAGCTTTGTGGTTTCTTTGGTTAGGAAGGGACGTATTTTAGAGATGTTGCGGAGGTTGAGGCGGCAAGCCTTGGAAAGTGATTGGATATGGGGGTTGAAAGGAGAGTTCAGAATCCAGGATAACACCTAGAACCCTGACGTGTGGGGACGGGTGGATGGTTCTGCCATTGCTCTTGACAGAGAAGTCGGGGGAAGAGGCACGTGGGGGAGGAAATATTATAAGCTCGGTTTTGGACACGTTGAGTTTGAGGAAGTGGTGTGACATCCAGACTGATATGTCGGTCAGTAAGTTAGTGATATGTGAGGAGACTGAAGGAATGAGCCGAGGAGTAGAGAGATAAATTTGGGTGTCATCGGCATAGAGATGGTCTTGGAAGCCATGGGAGGCCATCAGCTGTCCCAGGGAGGAGGTGTGGATGGAGAACAGGAGAGGTCTAAGAACAGAACCTTGGGGGGACCCCAACAGAGAAAGGGAGAAGAGGAAATAGAATTGTAAGTGACACTGAAGGTGCGGTGGGAGAAGTAGGAAGAGAACCAGTGAAGAGCACAGTCACTGAGACCAAAGGAGTAACGTTTTTTTTGAGGAGGAGGAGGGGGTGGTCAACCTTATCAAAGGCAACCGAAAGGTCCAGAAGTAGAAGAACATAATAGTATCCATTGGATTTAGCTGTTAACAGATCGTTTGTGGGAGTTTTAGGAGAGCAGTTTCCTTGAAGTGTTGAGAGCGAAATCCAATGAGCTGGTCAAGAAGTTTGGAGGTAAAGGGGAGCAAGGAGATGGGGCGTAGGTTGTTAAGATTGGCAGGGTCCAAGGGGAAGCTCGTTTGCTTCCTCCCCTCCTCTGCTGCAATATTGGGCACCTTTTACCAGGTATCCGCTCCCACTTCCTTGTAAGTTTGCCGCAATCTTGTGCGGCGATCTACGCAATGTCTGGCCCCTCCTCCCCCCCCCCCACTGCCTTCTGGGAGACACACAGGTCCCAGAGGACAGCGGGACCATTCATTCAGCGCGACTCGCGCATGCACAGTAGGAAACAGGCTGTGAAGCCACAAGGCTTCACTTCCCGTTTCCCTTAGTAAGGATGCCGGCGCCTGCACCCGGAGCAGAAGGATGGATCGGCTGGGGGTGCCGACATCGCAGGCTCCCTGGACAGGTGAGTGTCCTTCTATTAAAAGTCAGCAGCTACAGGATTTGTAGCTATTTACTTTTAAGAAAATTTTGTACAGGCTTGGACTCCTCTTTAAGTATGGGGGTGACCAGTACATGTTTAGAGAGTTGGAGAAGATGCCAGAAGAGAGGGAGAGATTGAAGATGTGGGTTAGAGAGTCTAGGATAGAGTCAGAGGGTGACCGTAGTATTTGAGAAGGAACAAGATCCAGTACATCCCATCCCCTCTCAGGCGCCATTGTCACAAGATAATCAGTGTCATTCACTTTACCTGTCAGTGGTCATAAAGTTTTGGCTGTATGTAAAGATCGGTCTATATAAATCACGAGGTGTTCAAAAGGGGATGTGACAAGTTAACACTGAAAATTCTACACGAACCCTTTGCAGAGGAAGGAAAAAGGAGGGGAAAGGGAAGGAAGGAAGGAAGGAAGGAAGGAAGGAAGGAAGGAAGGAAGGAAGGAAGGAAGGAAGGAAGGAAGGAAGGAAGGAAGGAAGGAAGGAAGGAAGGAAAAAATGAGATGATGAAGGAAGGGAGAGAGGAAAGGAAGGGAAAGTAAAGAGGAAAGGAAGGGAAGGAAAGGGGAAGGCAAGAGGAAAGAAGAGAAGCAGAGGAGGGAAGGAAAGGAAAGGAGGGAAAGTATGGAAAGGAAAGAAAGGGGAGAGGAAAGCAAAGGAAAGAAAGAGGAGAGGAAAGAAAAGGAAAGGAAAGAAAAAGGAAAGGAAAGAAAGAGGAGAGGAAAGAAAATGAAAGGAAAGAAAGAGGAGAAGGAAAGAAAGAGTAGAAGGAAAGGAAAGGAAGGGGAAGGAAGTAAGTGAGGAAGGGGAGGAGGGGAGAAAGGAAAGGAAAGGAAAAGGGAAAGAGGAAGCAAAGAAGGAAGGAGGAATAAAGGAGGAGGAAAAAAAAGGGGATTAAAGAGAAAAGTGAAAACACAAAACAAGAAAAGAAAAGAGAAGAAAATATGGAGAGAAGCAAAAAAGGAGGCGGAGAGAAGAAGAGAGAAGAAAAAATAAGAGAAGAAGTGAAAAGAGAAGAAAAGAAAAAAGGGGAGAAAAGTGGAAAGAGAGGAGAAAAACTTGTGACTTCTGTGTGTTACTATGGAGAGGTCATTAGTCTGGTAGAGGAATGCAGCGCAGGAATCCTGACACTAACAGGTCATCTTCCTACACAGTAATGACAGACGAATGAAGATGAAAAAAGATGAAAAGCTCTTCAACTTCTTCCTTTAAAAAAAAAAAGTGTGACAGGGCAGCACCTATACTTCTGCTTTACTACTTCTTACAACACTTCAAAAGCAAAGTAGCAAAAAGAACAAAGATAGCCGCACTCCAGAATAAAAGCCGCCATAAAGATTTACTGAGCCAACTGAGGCAAGGCAAACCACCTGAAAAACCTTCCCTACTGACGCATTTCACTCACAAGGAGCTTATTCATAGAGTGGAGTCTACCAGGTGTGGGGGGGGGGGGATTGTTTTACATATGGATCAATCTAAACACTTGTAACCGACTGACAATCTTTGAAGAAACAACCTGGTTACTTATACAATAAAGCCAAAGTGTATCTAATTGTGTCTAAGAAATCTATAATCAATCATGTGCTAAAAAATAAATAAATAAACACGTTTAATGAAATCCTTTCATTGTATAAATACAATAAACTGATGCACACCTAGAATCGTGCTGATCTGTGTGAGACTCCCCCCCCCCCCCCCCGTTCCTTTTTACAACTATCAAACCCCAAGACCTTTTTTAAAATAATTTCGGAAAACCATTAAACAAATATAAATGTGGAAATATCAGACCACCCAGCATAGATAAAATGTTGTGTTTTATAGGAAGACAAACCAAAACATAGGAAGTGAAAGGCGCTCGATCGTTTATAGCAGCCATTCTCCTCCAGGGTCCCATTACTGGGGGGGGCTCCTTGACCTATGGCTGATTGACCTCCCATTCTATGGGGTCTACATGTCTCCACAGCCGGCCACATTACTCCAATCATCTATTTAGTGGTCTATAAATGGGGATTTCTTGCCACTGGCCATCGATATAAAAAGACATTTTTCCCCACTGACTGCCAATGAATTGGATTTAGAAGGGGTCCCCCACCACCTAAAAACTAAAGTGGTTCTAAAGGCAGAAGTTTTTTACCTTAATGCATTTTCTGATCCAGCCCAATCTTGATCCAAGAGCAGTGGCGCTCTCCCTCCTCACTGGCTCAGGGACCATTGGCTCCCACTGCTGTCAATCACAGTGAGGAGGAAGCTGGGGGTTGTGGGGCCAAGCCATGTGTTCTGTGTTATTGGAGACACAGAGTGGGGCTCGGGAGCAAGCATGCATGAGTTTCCCCCATAGCAAGTAGCTTGCTATGGTGGGCACTCAGTGGGGTGGGAGGAGCCAGGAGAACCAGCAGGGGACCCGAGAAGAAGAGGATCGGGGCTGCTCTGTGCAAAACCCATTACACAGAGCAGGTAAGCATGGCAGGCTTGTTTAACCGCTTCCCTACTGGCCATATATGTCACAGTAGGAAAGCGGTTATACAAGGATCAGTGGCGGCCGGTGGTAATTTGTTTGGGGGGGGGCGGCCCCCCGTAGGTTGGTTGGTCAGAGGGCGGGTCTGGTGCACTTACCCCATCTATGCAGCGGCTTCCCTTGCTCCTCGGCGCCGGCGACTCTCCCTTACCCTGCTCTCCACGGGCATCGGCGGCTTCCATTTCCTCCCATCTCCTCCTCGACGGCCAAGTGGGACTCCATCCAAGTGGACGGTGTCAGTAGAGCAGTGGACGGTGTCAGTAGGGCAGAGGACAGTGTCAGTAGGGCAGTGGACGGTGTCAGTAGAGCAGTGGACGGTGTCAGTAGGGCAGTGGACGGTGTCAGTAGAGCAGTGGACGGTGTCAGTAGAGCAGAGGATGGTGTCAGTAGGGCAGAGGATGGTGTTAGTAGGGCAGAGGACGGTGTCAGTAGAGCAGTGGATGGTGTCAGTAGAGCAGTGGATGGTGTCAGTAGGGCAGTGGACGGTGTCAGTAGAGCAGTGGACGGTGTCAGTAGGGCAGTGGACGGTGTCAGTAGAGCAGTGGATGATGTCAGTAGGGCAGAGGACGGTGTCAGTAGAGCAGTGGACGGTGTCAGTAGAGCAGTGGATGGTGTCAGTAGGGCAGAGGACGGTGTCAGTAAGGCAGAGGATGGTGTCAGTAGGGCAGAGGACGGTGTCAGTAGAGCAGTGGACGGTGTCAGTAGAGCAGTGGATGGTGTCAGTAGGGCAGAGGATGGTGTCAGTAGAGCAGTGGACGGTGTCAGTAGAGCAGTGGATGGTGTCAGTAGGGCAGAGGATGGTGTCAGTAGGGCAGTGGATGGTGTCAGTAGGGCAGAGGATGGTGTCAGTAGGGCAGAGGATGGTGTCAGTAGAGCAGTGGATGGTGTCAGTAGAGCAGAGGATGGTGTCAGTAGAGCAGTGGATGGTGTCAGTAGGGCAGAGGATGGTGTCAGTAGGGCAGAGGATGGTGTCAGTAGAGCGGTGGATGGTGTCAGTAGAGCAGAGGATGGTGTCAGTAGAGCAGAGGATGGTGTCAGTAGGGCAGTGGATGGTGTCAGTAGGGCAGAGGATGGTGTCAGTAGGGCAGAGGATGGTGTCAGTAGAGCAGTGGATGGTGTCAGTAGAGCAGAGGATGGTGTCAGTAGGGCAGTGGATGGTGTCAGTAGAGCAGTGGACGGTGTCAGTAGGGCAGAGGATGGTGTCAGTAGAGCAGAGGACGGTGTCAGTAGGGCAGAGGACGGTGTCAGTAGAGCAGTGGACGGTGTCAGTAGAGCAGTGGACGGTGTCAGTAGAGCAGTGGACGGTGTCAGTAGAGCAGAGGATGGTGTCAGTAGGGCAGAGGATGGTGTTAGTAGGGCAGAGGACGGTGTCAGTAGAGCAGTGGATGGTGTCAGTAGAGCAGTGGATGGTGTCAGTAGGGCAGTGGACGGTGTCAGTAGAGCAGTGGACGGTGTCAGTAGGGCAGTGGACGGTGTCAGTAGAGCAGTGGATGATGTCAGTAGGGCAGAGGACGGTGTCAGTAGAGCAGTGGACGGTGTCAGTAGAGCAGTGGATGGTGTCAGTAGGGCAGAGGACGGTGTCAGTAAGGCAGAGGATGGTGTCAGTAGGGCAGAGGATGGTGTCAGTAGAGCAGTGGACGGTGTCAGTAGAGCAGTGGATGGTGTCAGTAGGGCAGAGGATGGTGTCAGTAGGGCAGAGGATGGTGTCAGTAGAGCAGTGGACGGTGTCAGTAGAGCAGTGGATGGTGTCAGTAGGGCAGAGGATGGTGTCAGTAGGGCAGTGGATGGTGTCAGTAGGGCAGAGGATGGTGTCAGTAGGGCAGAGGATGGTGTCAGTAGAGCAGTGGATGGTGTCAGTAGAGCAGAGGATGGTGTCAGTAGAGCAGTGGATGGTGTCAGTAGGGCAGAGGATGGTGTCAGTAGGGCAGAGGATGGTGTCAGTAGAGCGGTGGATGGTGTCAGTAGAGCAGAGGATGGTGTCAGTAGGGCAGTGGATGGTGTCAGTAGGGCAGAGGATGGTGTCAGTAGGGCAGAGGATGGTGTCAGTAGAGCAGTGGATGGTGTCAGTAGAGCAGAGGATGGTGTCAGTAGGGCAGTGGATGGTGTCAGTAGAGCAGTGGACGGTGTCAGTAGGGCAGAGGATGGTGTCAGTAGAGCAGAGGACGGTGTCAGTAGGGCAGAGGACGGTGTCAGTAGGGCAGAGGATGGTGTCAGTAGGGCAGTGGACGGTGTCAGTAGGGCAGTGGACGGTGTCAGTAGGGCAGAGGATGGTGTCAGTAGAGCAGAGGACGGTGTCAGTAGGGCAGAGGACGGTGTCAGTAGGGCAGAGGATGGTGTCAGTAGAGCAGAGGACGGTGTCAGTAGGGCAGTGGACGGTGTCAGTAGAGCAGAGGACGGTGTCAGTAGGGCAGTAGATGGTGTCAGTAGAGCAGTGGATGGTGTCAGTAGGGCAGTGGATGGTGTCAGTAGAGCAGTGGACGGTGTCAGTAGGGCAGTGGATGGTGTCAGTAGAGCAGTGGACGGTGTCAGTAGGGCAGTGGATGGTGTCAGTAGAGCAGTGGACGGTGTCAGTAGGGCAGAGGATGGTGTCAGTAGGGCAGTGGACGGTGTCAGTAGGGCAGTGGACGGTGTCAGTAGGGCAGAGGATGGTGTCAGTAGAGCAGAGGACGGTGTCAGTAGGGCAGAGGACGGTGTCAGTAGGGCAGAGGATGGTGTCAGTAGAGCAGAGGACGGTGTCAGTAGGGCAGTGGACGGTGTCAGTAGAGCAGAGGACGGTGTCAGTAGGGCAGTAGATGGTGTCAGTAGAGCAGTGGATGGTGTCAGTAGGGCAGTGGATGGTGTCAGTAGGGCAGTGGACGGTGTCAGTAGGGCAGAGGATGGTGTCAGTAGAGCAGAGGACGGTGTCAGTAGGGCAGAGGACGGTGTCAGTAGGGCAGAGGATGGTGTCAGTAGAGCAGAGGACGGTGTCAGTAGGGCAGTGGACGGTGTCAGTAGAGCAGAGGACGGTGTCAGTAGGGCAGTAGATGGTGTCAGTAGAGCAGTGGATGGTGTCAGTAGGGCAGTGGATGGTGTCAGTAGAGCAGTGGACGGTGTCAGTAGGGCAGTGGATGGTGTCAGTAGAGCAGTGGACGGTGTCAGTAGAGCAGAGGATGGTGTCAGTAGGGCAGTAGATGGTGTCAGTAGAGCAGTGGACGGTGTCAGTAGGGCAGTGGATGGTGTCAGTAGGGCAGAGGATGGTGTCAGTAGGGCAGAGGGCGGTGTCAGTAGGGCAGTGGATGGTGTCAGTAGGGCAGTGGACGGTGTCAGTAGGGCAGTGGATGGTGTCAGTAGGGCAGAGGATGGTGTCAGTAGGGCAGAGGGCGGTGTCAGTAGGGCAGTGGACGGTGTCAGTAGAGCAGAGGGCGGTGTCAGTAGGGCAGAGGATGGTGTCAGTAGGGCAGAGGGCGGTGTCAGTAGGGTAGTGGGCGGTGTCAGTAGAGCAGTGGGCGGTGTCAGTAGGGCAGTGGGCGGTGTCAGTAGGGCAGTGGGCGGTGTCAGTAGGGTAGTGGACGGTGTCAGTAGAGCAGAGGGCGGTGTCAGTAGGGCAGAGGATGGTGTCAGTAGGGCAGAGGGCGGTGTCAGTAGGGTAGTGGGCGGTGTCAGTAGAGCAGTGGGCGGTGTCAGTAGGGCAGTGGGCGGTGTCAGTAGAGCAGAGGGCGGTGTCAGTAGGGCAGAGGATGGTGTCAGTAGGGCAGAGGGCGGTGTCAGTAGGGTAGTGGGCGGTGTCAGTAGAGCAGTGGGCGGTGTCAGTAGGGCAGTGGGCGGTGTCAGTAGGGCAGTGGGCGGTGTCAGTAGGGTAGTGGGCGGTGTCAGTAGAGCAGTGGGCGGTGTTACTTACCAACGCTCCGGAATTTCCCGAGACATTCCCGGGATGACCCTTTTCCCAGATTTCGCAATTCCCATAAAATCGTTGTTTTGCCGATTTTTGCCGCCACCGCCGTCGGTAGAGGTCCGCGGCCGGCTCTGACAATGTCTCCACCGGCCGCCATTTTCCCGAAGGTCACAACAAAGAAGACACCGGGTGGCTGCCAATAGAAATAGCTGCGGCCCCGCCCACCTCCCGCCCCGCTGCCGTCTGTCTGTGACCTGATGTGGGAGGGGCGGCGCCGCAACTCAATTACTATTGGCAGCCAACCGGCTATTTTGTCCCACTGTGTTCAGTAATGGCGGAGGAGAGTCTCTGCTGCTGGGGGATACCTGCTGTAAGGGGGGACTCCGCTGGGAGATACCTGCTGTATGGGGGGACTCCGCTGGGAATGCCTGATATAAGGGGGGGCTCCGCTTTGAATGCCTGATGTAAGGGGGGACTCCGCTGGCAATACCTGATGTAAGGGGGGACTCCGCTGGTAATGCCTGGTTTAAGGGGGGCTCCGCTGGGAATGCCTGATGTAAAGGGGGACTCCGCTGGGAATACCCGATGTAAGGGGGACTCCGCTGGGAATACCTGATGTAAGGGGGGACTCCGCTGGGAATACCTGATGTAAGGGGGACTCCGCTGGGGATACCTGATGTAAGGGGGGACTCCGCTGGGGGATACCTGCTGTAAGGGGGGACTCCGCTGGGAGATACCTGCTGTAAGGGGGGACTCCGCTGGGGGATACCTGCTGTATGGGGGGACTCCTGCGGGAATACCTGATGTAAGGGGGGCTCCGCTTTAAATGCCTGATGTAAGGGGGGCTCCGCTTTGAATGCCTGATGTAAGGGGGGCTCCGCTTTGAATACCTGATGTAAGGGGGGACTCCGCTGGCAATACCTGATGTAAGGGGGGACTCCGCTGGTAATGCCTGGTTTAAGGGGGGGCTCTGCTAGGAATACCTGATGTAAGGGGGGACTCCGCTGGTAATGCCTGGTTTAAGGGGGGACTGTGCCAGGAATGCCTGGTGTAAGGAGGGACTCCGCCGGGATTGCCTGGTGTAAGGGGGAAACCCCGCTGGGAATACCTAGTGTAAGGGAGGAATGCTTGGTGTAAGGAAAGGAGGGACTGCGCTGGGAATGCCTGGTTTTAGGGGGGACTCCGCTGGGAACACCTGATGTAAGGGGGGACTCTGCCGCGAATGCCTGATGTAAGGAGAGACTCCGCTGGGAATTCCTGGTGTAAGGGGGGGACTCCCTGGGAATGCCTAATGTAAGGGGGACTCCGCTGGGAATGCCTAATGTAAGGGGGGACTCTGCTGGGAATGCTTGGTGTAAGGAAAGGAGGGACTCCACTGAGAATGCCTGGTTTAAGGGGAGACTCCGCTGGGAATGCCTGGTTTAAGGGGGACTCTGCTGGGAATGCCTGGTGTAAGGGGGACTTCGCTGGGGATACTTGCTGTAAGGGGGGACTCCGCTGGGAGATACCTGCTGTATGGGGGGACTCCTCTGGGAATGCCTGATGTAAGGGGGGCTCCGCTTTGAATGCCTGATGTAAGGGGGGACTCCGCTGGCAATACCTGCTGTATGGGGGGACTCCTCTGGGAATGCCTGATGTAAGGGGGGCTCCGCTTTGAATGCCTGATGTAAGGGGGGACTCCGCTGGCAATACCTGATGTAAGGGGGGACTCCGCTGGTAATGCCTGGTTTAAGGGGGGGCTCCGCTAGGAATGCCTGATGTAAGGGGGGACTGTGCCAGGAATGCCTGGTGTAAGGAGGGACTCCGCCAGGATTGCCTGGTGTAAGGAGGGACTCCGCCAGGATTGCCTGGTGTAAGGGGGAAACCCCGCTGGGAATGCCTAGTGTAAGGGGGGACTCCGCTGGGAACACCTGATGTAAGGAGGGACTCCGCCGGGATTGCCTGGTGTAAGGGGGAAACCCCGCTGGGAATGCCTAGTGTAAGGGGGGACTCCGCTGGGAACACCTGATGTAAGGGGGGACTCTGCCGCGAATGCCTGGTGTAAGGAGAGACTCCGCTGGGAATTCCTGGTGTAAGGGGGGGACTCCCTGGGAATGCCTGATGTACGGGGGGACTCTGCTGGGAATGCTTGGTGTAAGGAAAGGAGGGACTCCGCTGGGAATGCCTGGTTTAAGGGAGGGCTCCGCTGGGAATGCCTTGTGTAAGGGGGGACTCTGCTGGGAATGCCTGATGGCATGTGGTGGCAGGTGATGGTGGAAGGTGACACGCTCAGGGGTCCCACTGATTCAGCATTCTGGTGATTTGATTTAATTCTATATTACAATGTAATAATAGAAATAATGTGCTTCAATCATCCTGACACTATAACAACCATGATGGATGATTGAAGCGCCAACATCTGGCGTAGCTGCTGATTGTTAAACCTTCTGGAATGCACATTTCTGTTGTATTGTAGGATCTGGGCCTGCTGTCCCTCCATCCCTCCTTTCTTTTGCTCGCTTTCTCCCTTTGTTTCACTCTCCATCCCTTGTTCATCTCAGACTCTAACCACACCCCCTTTGAGTCAAGTCCAATATTTAGCTTAAACCATGCCCATTTATTGCTGCGCCGCATTTTTATTGTTCCTGCTACGTCACACCTCCAAACGAATGCCCCGCCCCTTATTATAATAAGACTCCGCCCACAGACAAACAAGTGTCCCTACATTTTTTATTACAATGTTGGCAACTATGTAATCCCCTGTCACCTACCATATACAGCATGTGCATTGCTGATGTTTTCACATGTTTTATCATACAAAGCTGCCACTGTGCCATCAATCTCCGCCATGGTGCCCATCAAACGCAGCCACTGTGCCCATCAAACGCAGCCATTGTGCCCATCAAACGCAGCCACTGTGCCCATCAAACGCTGCCACTGTGCCCATCAAACGCAGCCACTGTGCCATCAAACACAGCCACTGTGCCCAAACGCTGCCACTGTGCCCATCAAACGCTGCCATTGTGCCCATCAAATGGAGTCACTGTGCCCATCAAACGCTGCCACTGTGCCATCAAATGCTGCCACTGTGCCATCAAACACAGCCACTGTGCCCATCAAATGCAGCCACTATGCCCATCAAACGCTGCCACTGTGCCCATCAAATGGAGTCACTGTGCCCATCAAACGCTGCCACTGTGCCATCAAACACAGCCACTGTGCCCATCAAATGCAGCCACTTTGCGATCAAATGCAGCCACTGTGCCCATCAAACGCAGCCACTGTGCCCATCAAATGCAGCCACTTTGCGATCAAATGCAGCCACTGTGCCCATCAAATGCTGCCACTGTGCCCATCAAATGCAGCCACTTTGCGATCAAATGCAGCCACTGTGCCCATCAAACGCTGCCACTGTGCCCATCAAATGGAGTCACTGTGCCCATCAAACGCTGCCACTGTGCCCATCAAACGCAGCCATTGTGCCATCAAACACAGCCACTGTGCCCAAACGCTGCCACTGTGCCCATCAAACGCTGCCATTGTGCCCATCAAATACTGCCACTGTGCCATCAAACACAGCCACTGTGCCCATCAAATGCAGCCACTGTGCCCATCAAACGCTGCCACTGTGCCATCAAACACAGCCACTGTGCCCATCAAATGCAGCCACTTTGCGATCAAATGCAGCCACTGTGCCCATCAAACGCTGCCACTGTGCCCATCAAATGGAGTCACTGTGCCCATCAAACGCTGCCACTGTGCCCATCAAACGCAGCCATTGTGCCATCAAACACAGCCACTGTGCCCAAACGCTGCCACTGTGCCCATCAAACGCTGCCATTGTGCCCATCAAATGCAGCCACTTTGCGATCAAATGCAGCCACTGTGCCCATCAAATGCAGCCACTGTGCCCATCAAACGCTGCCACTGTGCCATCAAACACAGCCACTGTGCCCATCAAATGCAGCCACTTTGCGATCAAATGCAGCCACTGTGCCCATCCAATGCTGCCACTTTGCGATCAAATGCAGCCACTGTGCCCATCAAATGCAGCCACAGTCCTCAGTCTCCACCTCTGCAGCCTCAGCTGCACAGAATGAATGAACAGGAAGAGCTCTGTACAAAGGCTTCCCATTCATTCAGAAACGGAAACATAGTAAACACAGTTTGCTATGCCCCAGCTATGAATGAAAAAAAAAAAAAACAGATTGAGTGATCGTTCCCGGCTCCTTCCCCGCTCTCCACCCTGAGAGATCCCCTGCAGCAGCCAGCGGGAGGTGGGAGGGTGTACTGGTGTACAGTGAACTGCACAGCAACCCGACCCTGGTGGTGGTCCTATAAGATCCAGTTCAATGAAAAGAAATGGATGACCTTGAGAGAAAAGCTGGTTACATATTGGAAATTGTTTTATTATATAAAGCAGATGGTGACCTGTGTGCTATAACCACAAAATATGTTTGCAGTACATTAGAATGTCTGCAGGGGGCATCGATCAATGTACATGGTAAACTGAAAATAAAGTTTAATGTGCTTCTATTTCTCCTTCGCAGGTTCCCCTCCCCACAACACGTAGGTAGGTGCAGTCTATTTTCTCTACTTCAGATGGCGCTCATCCACAGCAGCAATGTAGGTGGAGGAGAACATTAAGAGGAGCCTCGTTACTCTATGATCTCCTCGGTCCCAGAGTTTCAGCATTCAACTGGATGCTAGTGTCCTGTGTCACTTTGGCGGCCATCTTGGGTTAGGCAGAGTCTAGTTAAGACCCTGGCTCCCAGGTTTTGCAGGCATTGCATGTGTAACTAGGATAGGGACAGGCCACCCACCTGTCAGGAACAGTGCTTAGCGTCAGGGAGAGGTTCCAGATGAGTAGGAAAAGTACAGGGACACGTCATCCTTTCCGGGGACCTCCCACTTGAGAACCAGCCAGGCAACACTCCGCTCTTCGAGACACACCTACCTACCGCTACTATTCATCACTGTACATCCTGTGAATGCATCCAGTTGGGTTGTCTTCCTGCCAGGCTTTGGTTTGCTGCCTCCCCCCCCCCCAAATATTCAGCACCGGCCGCCACTGCCAAAGGTGCTCTATTGGATGAGATGTGGTGAGTGTGGAGACCATTGGAGTACAGAGACCTCATTGTCCAGTGGTGAGATGATTGGAGCTTTGTGACATGGTGCATTATCCTGCTGGAAGGAGCCATCAGAAGTTGGGGACACTGTAGTCATAAAGGGATGGACATGGTCACCAACAATACTCAGGTACCCCATCCCCCACACCATTACACCCCCACCACCAGCCTGAACCGGTGATACCCCATCCCCCCCACCATTACACCCCCACCACCAGCCTGAACCGGGGATATCCCATCCCCCACACCATTACACCCCCATCACCAGCCTGAACCGGTAATACCCCATCCCCCCCACCATTACACCCCCACCACCAGCCTGAACCGGGGATATCCCATCCCCCACACCATTACACCCCCACCACCAGCCTGAACCGGTGATACCCCATCCCCCCCACCATTACACCCCCACCACCAGCCTGAACCGGGGATATCCCATCCCCCACACCATTACACCCCCATCACCAGCCTGAACCGGTAATACCCCATCCCCCACACCATTACACCCCCACCACCAGCCTGAACCGGGGATATCCCATCCCCCACACCATTACACCCCCACCACCAGCCTGAACCGGTGATACCCCATCCCCCACACCATTACACCCCCACCACCAGCCTGAACCGGTGATATCCCATCCCCCACACCATTACACCCCCACCACCAGCCTGAACCGGTGATACCCCATCCCCCACACCATTACACCCCCACCACCAGCCTGAACCGGTGATACCCCATCCCCCACACCATTACACCCCCACCACCAGCCTGAACCGGTGATATCCCATCCCCCACACCATTACACCCCCACCACCAGCCTGAACCGGTGATATCCCATCCCCCCCACCATTACACCCCCACCACCAGCCTGAACCGGTGATACCCCATCCCCCACACCATTACACCCCCACCACCAGCCTGAACCGGTGATACCCCATCCCCCACACCATTACACCCCCACCACCAGCCTGAACCGGTGATATCCCATCCCCCACACCATTACACCCCCACCACCAGCCTGAACCGGTGATATCCCATCCCCCCCACCATTACCACCCCACCACCAGCCTGAACCGGTGATACCCCATCCCCCACACCATTACACCCCCACCACCAGCCTGAACCGGTGATATCCCATCCCCCACACCATTACACCTCCACCACCAGCCTGAACCGGTGATATCCCATCCCCCACACCATTACACCCCCACCACCAGCCTGAACCGGTGATACCCCATCCCCCACACCATTACACCCCCACCACCAGCCTGAACCAGTGATATTCCATCCCCCACACCATTACACCCCCACCACCAGCCTGAACCGGTGATATCCCATCCCCCACACCATTACACCCACACCACCAGCCTGAACCGGTGATATCCCACCCCCCACACCATTACACCCACACCACCAGCCTGAACCGGTGATATCCCATCCCCCACACCATTACACCCCACCACCAGCCTGAACCAGTGATATTCCATCCCCCACACCATTACACCCCCACCACCAGCCTGAACCGGTGATATCCCATCCCCCACACCATTACACCCACACCACCAGCCTGAACCGGTGATATCCCATCCCCCACACCATTACACCCCACCACCAGCCTGAACCGGTGATATCCCATCCCCCACACCATTACACCCCCACCACCAGCCTGAACCGGTGATACCCCATCCCCCACACCATTACACCCCCACCACCAGCCTGAACCGGTGATATCCCATCCCCCACACCATTACACCCCCACCACCAGCCTGAACCGGTGATACCCCATCCCCCACACCATTACACCCCCACCACCAGCCTGAACCGGTGATACCCCATCCCCCACACCATTACACCCCCACCACCAGCCTGAACCGGTGATATCCCATCCCCCACACCATTACACCCCCACCACCAGCCTGAACCGGTGATATCCCATCCCCCCCACCATTACACCCCCACCACCAGCCTGAACCGGTGATACCCCATCCCCCACACCATTACACCCCCACCACCAGCCTGAACCGGTGATACCCCATCCCCCACACCATTACACCCCCACCACCAGCCTGAACCGGTGATATCCCATCCCCCACACCATTACACCCCCACCACCAGCCTGAACCGGTGATATCCCATCCCCCCCACCATTACACCCCCACCACCAGCCTGAACCGGTGATACCCCATCCCCCACACCATTACACCCCCACCACCAGCCTGAACCGGTGATATCCCATCCCCCACACCATTACACCTCCACCACCAGCCTGAACCGGTGATATCCCATCCCCCACACCATTACACCCCCACCACCAGCCTGAACCGGTGATACCCCATCCCCCACACCATTACACCCCCACCACCAGCCTGAACCAGTGATATTCCATCCCCCACACCATTACACCCCCACCACCAGCCTGAACCGGTGATATCCCATCCCCCACACCATTACACCCACACCACCAGCCTGAACCGGTGATATCCCACCCCCCACACCATTACACCCACACCACCAGCCTGAACCGGTGATATCCCATCCCCCACACCATTACACCCCACCACCAGCCTGAACCAGTGATATTCCATCCCCCACACCATTACACCCCCACCACCAGCCTGAACCGGTGATATCCCATCCCCCACACCATTACACCCACACCACCAGCCTGAACCGGTGATATCCCATCCCCCACACCATTACACCCCACCACCAGCCTGAACCGGTGATATCCCATCCCCCACACCATTACACCCACACCACCAGCCTGAACCGGTGATATCCCATCCCCCACACCATTACACCCCCACCACCAGCCTGAACCAGTGATATCCCATCCCCCACACCATTACACCCCCACCACCAGCCTGAACCGGTGATATCCCATCCCCCACACCATTACACCCCACCACCAGCCTGAACCAGTGATATTCCATCCCCCACACCATTACACCCCCACCACCAGCCTGAACCGGTGATATCCCATCCCCCACACCATTACACCCCCACCACCAGCCTGAACCGGTGATATTCCATCCCCCACACCATTACACCCCCACCACCAGCCTGATCCGGTGATATCCCACCCCCCACACCATTACATCCCCACCACCAGCCTGATCCGGTGATATCCCATCCTCCACACCATTACACCCCCACTACCAGCCTGAACCGGTGATATCCCATCCCCCACACCATTACACCCCCACCACCAGCCTGATCCGGTGATACCCCATCCCCCACACCATTACATCCCCACCACCAGCCTGAACCGGTGATACCCCATCCCCCACACCATTACACCCCCACCACCAGCCTGAACCAGTGATATCCCATACCCCACACCATTACACCCCCACCACCAGCCTGAACCGGTGATATCCCATCCCCCACACCATTACACCCCCACCACCAGCCTGAACCGGTGATATCCCATCCCCCACACCATTACACCCCCACCACCAGCCTGAACCGGTGATATCCCATCCCCCACACCATTACACCCACACCACCAGCCTGAACCGGTGATATCCCATCCCCCACACCATTACACCCCCACCACCAGCCTGAACCGGTGATATCCCATCCCCCACACCATTACACCCCCACCACCAGCCTGATCCGGTGATATCCCACCCCCCACACCATTACACCCCCACCACCAGCCTGAACTGGTGATACCCCATCCCCCACACCATTACACCCTCACCACCAGCCTTAACCGGGGATATCCCATCCCCCACACCATTACACCCCCACCACCAGCCTGATCCGGTGATATCCCACCCCCCACACCATTACACCCCCACCACCAGCCTGAACTGGTGATACCCCATCCCCCACACCATTACACCCTCACCACCAGCCTTAACCGGTGATATCCCATCCCCCACACCATTACACCCCCCACCACCAGCCTGAACCGGTAATACCCCATCCCCCACACCATTACACCCCCACCACCAGCCTGAACTGGTGATACCCCATCCCCCACACCATTACACCCCCACCACCAGCCTGGACTGGTGATACCCCACCCCCCACACCATTACACCCCCCACCACCAGCCTGAACCGGGGATACCCCATCCCCCACACCATTACACCCCCACCACCAGCCTGAACCGGTGATACCCCATCCCCCACACCATTACACCCCACCACCACCAGCCTGAACCGGGGATACCCCATCCCCCACACCATTACACCCCCACCACCAGCCTGAACCGGTGATATCCCATCCCCCACACCATTACACCCCCACCACCAGCCTGAACCGGTGATATCCCATCCCCCACACCATTACACCCCCACCACCAGCCTGAACCGGTGATATCCCATCCCCCACACCATTACACCCCCCACCACCAGCCTGAACCGGTAATACCCCATCCCCCACACCATTACACCCCCACCACCAGCCTGAACTGGTGATACCCCATCCCCCACACCATTACACCCCCACCACCAGCCTGGACTGGTGATACCCCATCCCCCATACCATTACACCCTCACCACCAGCCTTAACCGGGGATACCCCATCCCCCACACCATTACACCTCCACCACCAGCCTGAACCAGTGATATCCCATCCCCCACACCATTACACACTCACCACCAGCCTGAACCGGTGATACCCCATCCCCCACACCATTACACCCCCCACCACCAGCCTGAACCGGTGATACCCCATCCCCCACACCATTACACCCCCCACCACCAGCCTGAACCGGTGATACCCCATCCCCCACACCATTACACCCCCACCACCAGCCTGAACCGGTGATACCCCATCCCTCCACACCATTACACCCCCACCACCAGCCTGAACCGGTGATACCCCATCCCCCACACCATTACACCCCCACCACCAGCCTGAACCGGTGATATCCCATCCCCCACACCATTACACCCCCACCACCAGCCTGAACCGGTGATACCCCATCCCCCACCCCATTACACCTCCACCACCAGCCTGAACTGGTGATACCCCATCCCCCACACCATTACACCCCACCAGCAGCCTGAACCAGTGATATCCCATCCCCCACACCATTACACCCCCACCACCAGCCTGAACCAGTGATATCCCATCCCCCACACCATTACACCCCCACCACCAGCCTGAGCCAGTGATATCCCATCCCCCACACCATTACACCCCCACCACCAGCCTGAACCGGTGATACCCCAGCCCCCACACCATTACACCCCACCACCAGCCTGAACCGGTGATATCCCATCCCCCACACCATTACACCCCCACCACCAGCCTGAACCAGTGATACCCCATCCCCCACACCATTACACCTCCACCACCAGCCTGAACCGGTGATATCCCATCCCCCACACCATTACACCCCCACCACCAGCCTGAACCAGTGATATTCCATCCCCCACACAATTACACCTCCACCACCAGCCTGAACCGGTGATATCCCATCCCCCACACCATTACACCCCCACCACCAGCCTGAACCAGTGATATTCCATCCCCCACACCATTACACCTCCACCACCAGCCTGGACTGGTGATACCCCATCCCCCACACCATTACACCCTCACCACCAGCCTTAACCGGGGATACCCCATCCCCCACACCATTACACCTCCACCACCAGCCTGAACCAGTGATATCCCATCCCCCACACCATTACACACTCACCACCAGCCTGAACCGGTGATACCCCATCCCCCACACCATTACACCCTCACCACCAGCCTTAACCGGGGATACCCCATCCCCCACACCATTACACCTCCACCACCAGCCTGAACCAGTGATATCCCATCCCCCACACCATTACACACTCACCACCAGCCTGAACCGGTGATACCCCATCCCCCACACCATTACACCCCCCACCACCAGCCTGAACCGGTGATACCCCATCCCCCACACCATTACACCCCCCACCACCAGCCTGAACCGGTGATACCCCATCCCCCACACCATTACACCCCCACCACCAGCCTGAACCGGTGATACCCCACCCCCACACCATTACACCCCCACCACCAGCCTGAACCGGTGATATCCCATCCCCCACACCATTACACCCCCACCACCAGCCTGAACCGGTGATATCCCATCCCCCACACCATTACACCCCCACCACCAGCCTGAACCGGTGATATCCCATCCCCCACACCATTACACCCCCACCACCAGCCTAAACCGGTGATACCCCATCCCCCACACCATTACACCTCCACCACCAGTCTGAACCGGTGATATCCCATCCCCCACACCATTACACCCCCACCACCAGCCTAAACCGGTGATACCCCATCCCCCACACCATTACACCCCACCACCAGCCTGAACCGGTGATATCCCATCCCCCACACCATTACACCCCCACCACCAGCCTGAACCGGTGATATCCCATCCCCTACACCATTACACCCCCACCACCAGCCTGAACCGGTGATATCCCATCCCCCACACCATTACACCCCCACCACCAGCCTGAACCGGTGATATCCCATCCCCTACACCATTACACCCCCACCACCAGCCTGAACCGGTGATATCCCATCCCCCACACCATTACACACTCACCACCAGCCTGAACCGGTGATACCCCATCCCCCACACCATTACACCTCCACCACCAGCCTGAACCGGTGATACCCCATCCCCCACACCATTACACCCCCCACCACCAGCCTGAACCGGTGATACCCCATCCCCCACACCATTACACCCCCCACCACCAGCCTGAACCGGTAATACCCCATCCCCCACACCATTACACCCCCACCACCAGCCTGAACCGGTGATACCCCATCCCCCCCACCACCAGCCTGAACTGGTGATACCCCATCCCCCACACCATTACACCCCCACCACCAGCCTGAACCGGTGATATCCCATCCCCCACACCATTACACCCCCACCACCAGCCTGAACCGGTGATACCCCATCCCCCACACCATTACACCCCCACCACGAGCCTGAACCGGTGATACCCCATCCCCCACCCCATTACACCTCCACCACCAGCCTGAACTGGTGATACCCCATCCCCCACACCATTACACCCCACCACCAGCCTGAACCAGTGATATCCCATCCCCCACACCATTACACCCCCACCACCAGCCTGAACCAGTGATATCCCATCCCCCACACCATTACACCCCCACCACCAGCCTGAGCCAGTGATACCCCATCCCCCACACCATTACACCCTCACCACCAGCCTTAACCGGGGATACCCCATCCCCCACACCATTACACCTCCACCACCAGCCTGAACCAGTGATATCCCATCCCCCACACCATTACACACTCACCACCAGCCTGAACCGGTGATACCCCATCCCCCACACCATTACACCCTCACCACCAGCCTTAACCGGGGATACCCCATCCCCCACACCATTACACCTCCACCACCAGCCTGAACCAGTGATATCCCATCCCCCACACCATTACACACTCACCACCAGCCTGAACCGGTGATACCCCATCCCCCACACCATTACACCCCCCACCACCAGCCTGAACCGGTGATACCCCATCCCCCACACCATTACACCCCCCACCACCAGCCTGAACCGGTGATACCCCATCCCCCACACCATTACACCCCCACCACCAGCCTGAACCGGTGATACCCCATCCCTCCACACCATTACACCCCCCACCACCAGCCTGAACCGGTGATACCCCATCCCCCACACCATTACACCCCCACCACCAGCCTGAACCGGTGATATCCCATCCCCCACACCATTACACCCCCACCACCAGCCTGAACCGGTGATATCCCATCCCCTACACCATTACACCCCCACCACCAGCCTGAACCGGTGATATCCCATCCCCCACACCATTACACACTCACTACCAGCCTGAACCGGTGATACCCCATCCCCCACACCATTACACCCCCACCACCAGCCTGAACCGGTGATACCCCATCCCCCACACCATTACACCTCCACCACCAGCCTGAACCGGTGATACCCCATCCCCCACACCATTACACCCCCCACCACCAGCCTGAACCGGTAATACCCCATCCCCCACACCATTACACCCCCACCACCAGCCTGAACCGGTGATACCCCATCCCCCACACCATTACACCCTCACCACCAGCCTTAACCGGGGATACCCCATCCCCCACACCATTACACCTCCACCACCAGCCTGAACCAGTGATATCCCATCCCCCACACCATTACACACTCACCACCAGCCTGAACCGGTGATACCCCATCCCCCACACCATTACACCCCCCACCACCAGCCTGAACCGGTGATACCCCATCCCCCACACCATTACACCCCCCACCACCAGCCTGAACCGGTGATACCCCATCCCCCACACCATTACACCCCCACCACCAGCCTGAACCGGTGATACCCCATCCCTCCACACCATTACACCCCCCACCACCAGCCTGAACCGGTGATACCCCATCCCCCACACCATTACACCCCCACCACCAGCCTGAACCGGTGATACCCCATCCCTCCACACCATTACACCCCCACCACCAGCCTGAACCGGTGATATCCCATCCCCCACACCATTACACCCCCACCACCAGCCTGAACCGGTGATATCCCATCCCCTACACCATTACACCCCCACCACCAGCCTGAACCGGTGATATCCCATCCCCCACACCATTACACACTCACTACCAGCCTGAACCGGTGATACCCCATCCCCCACACCATTACACCCCCACCACCAGCCTGAACCGGTGATACCCCATCCCCCACACCATTACACCTCCACCACCAGCCTGAACCGGTGATACCCCATCCCCCACACCATTACACCCCCCACCACCAGCCTGAACCGGTGATACCCCATCCCCCACACCATTACACCCCCCACCACCAGCCTGAACCGGTAATACCCCATCCCCCACACCATTACACCCCCACCACCAGCCTGAACTGGTGATACCCCATCCCCCACACCATTACACCCCCACCACCAGCCTGAACCGGTGATATCCCATCCCCCACACCATTACACCCCCACCACCAGCCTGAACCGGTGATACCCCATCCCCCACCCCATTACACCTCCACCACCAGCCTGAACTGGTGATACCCCATCCCCCACACCATTACACCCCCACCACCAGCCTGAACCAGTGATACCCCATCCCCCACACCATTACACCCCCACCACCAGCCTGAACCGGTGATATCCCATCCCCCACACCATTACACCCCCACCACCAGCCTGAACCGGCGATACCCCATCCCCCACACCATTACACCCCCAGCACCAGTCTGAACCGGTGATATCCCATCCCCCACACCATTACACCCCCACCACCAGCCTAAACCGGTGATACCCCATCCCTCCACACCATTACACCCCCACCACCAGCCTGAACCGGGGATATCCCATCCCCCACACCATTACACCCCCACCACCAGCCTGAACCAGTGATACAAGGCAGGATGGATCCATGTGCCAAATTCTGACCCCACCATCCGAATGTCGGAGCTGAAATCCAGACTCATCAGACCAGGCAACGTTTTTCCAATCTTCTATTTTCTGGTTTTGGTGATCCTGTGCCAATTGTAGCCTCAGTTTCCTGTTCTTAGCTGGCAGGAGTGGCACCCGGTGTGGTCTTCTGCTGCTGTAGCCCATCTGCTTCAAGGTTGGATGTGTTGTGCGTTCAGAGATGGTATTCTGCATACCTTGGGTGTAATGAGGGGTTATTTGAGTTACTGTTGCCTTTCTATCATCTGGAACCAGTCTGCCCATCCTCCTCTGACATCAACAAGGCATTTTCCTTTATTTTGTGTTACCAAGCAATTGAACAGGTGTACCTAATAAAGTGTCCGGTGTGTGTATGTGTGTAGTTGTGGGGTGTTTAGAG
Source organism: Lithobates septentrionalis (assembly GCA_037952835.1). NCBI lineage: Eukaryota > Metazoa > Chordata > Amphibia > Anura > Ranidae > Lithobates > Lithobates septentrionalis. The sequence goes on along the minus strand of JBBDGP010002896.1, from coordinate 137,668 downwards.
GGGATATTGTTCATGTATTGTGGAGGTTGTTTCCTCGACATTCCGATGTCACAGAGCTTTATATCCAGATAATTATTATACAGGTTTTTTTATTATTATTATGACAGATAATGGACACTTCTATGACACAGAAAAGTATAAATTCTTGTAAACAATTCAGGCGACTCTAATGTTGGGAAATGACCGTAATGGGCGGGTCACATATCTTCCCATAACTGTGACATAACTCCCCTCCCCCACCCCGCCTCGCCCCGCCCCGCCCCGCCCCGCCCTCTGTACATTCCTCCTCTGCTGACAGCATAGAAGTAGCTGATGTGATTGATGGTCAGACACCGAGCGACCGCCGCCGTATTCACTTCAACAAAACCCGACCGACAACTGACACCGAGCGCGAGCTTCACGTTCTGGAGAGCCGGTCGCAGACCGCGGGAATTCTGACAACACGGCTGTTGGTTAGTATAAAGCTTGTTTTTTATTTATTTATTTATTTATTTATTTCATTTTATTTTTTTTAAGGGCCGCTATTATGTTTTCAAGACTGCATGGGGTTATACACTATATTGTCAAAAGTATTGGGACGCCTGCCTTTACACGCACATGAACTCTAATGACATCCCAGTCTAATGCCCCGTACACACGGTCGGACTTTGTTCGGACATTCCGACAACAAAATCCTAGGATTTTTTCCAACGGATGTTGGTTCAAACTTGTCTTGCATACACACGGTCACACAAAGTTGTCGGAAAATCCGATCATTCTGAACGCGGTGACGTAAAACACGTACGTCGGGACTATAAACTGGGCAGTAGGCAATAGCTTTCATCTCTTTATTTATTCTGAGCATGCGTGGCACTTTGTCCGTCGGATTTGTGTACACACGATCGGAATTTCCGACAACGGATTTTGTTGTCGGAAAATTTTATATCCTGCTCTCAAACTTAGTGGGTCGGAAAATCCGATGGAAAATGTGTGATGGAGCCCACACAACAGTCGGAATTTCCGACAACAAGGTCCTATCACACATTTTCCATCGGAAAATCCGACCGTGTGTACGGGGCATTAGTCCGTAGGGTTCAATATTGAGTTGGCTCCGCCCTTTACAGCTATAACAGCTTCAACTCTTCTGGGAAGGCCGTCCACAAGGTTTAGGAGGGTGTCTATGGGAATGTTTGACCATTCTTCCAGAAGAGCATTTGTGAGGTCAGGCACTCCCCACCATAATCCCCCCTCCACCAAATGATTTGGACCACAAAGCAAGGTCCATATAGACATGGATGGGTGAGTTTGGGGTGGAGGAACTTGACTAGAACTAAGGGGCCAAGGCCCAACCCCTGAGCGTTTGCTGAGCGATACCAATGACTTGAATGGGAGGCGCTGAGGAGCTTCAAACGTCTCCTGACTCGACACGAGGCGTCAATTTTGAAGCGACGGTAACACATCGTGTTTTTATAATGTGAACAGCGCTATCTGCTGTTCATTGTATTTGCATAGCCGCTTGAGGGGTGTTTTTTTATTGCCCCTCAAACGGCTGCTTTTAATGCCACTGCAAAGTCAGCCTTACAGCTTCAACTCTTCTGGGAAGGCCGTCCACAAGGTTTAGGAGGGTGTCTATGGGAATGTTTGACCATTCTTCCAGGAGAGCATTTGTGAGGTCAGGCACTTGATGTTGGACGAGAAGGTCTGACTTGCAGTCTCCGCTCTAATTCATCCCATCAGGTTGACTTAGAACAGCTGATGAATGGTGAATTAGAACTATCGGGTTGAGGTCAGGACTCTGTGCAGGCCAGTCAGGTTCCTCCACCCCCAAATTTGCTCATCCATGTCTTTATGGACCTTGCTATGAGGTGGCCTGCCCCCTGCCCAACCCATCCTGTTGGGAATTGGTCAGGGCCCTCATGAATACTCCAAGCAGCTCCTCCTAACCTCCCTCCCATTCTTCTGGAAGGTTCTCCAAAGTTCCAGAAGTAGGGGGGAGTTATCAGAGATGCTGCCTGCTGAGTCATCCCAGCCTCCCTGAGTCACTCACCCTGACCCAGGTGTAAAAAAAAACAAAAAAAACACAGACTTGGCTTCAATATTGACTTGGCTCTCCAAATTCCTGGAAGTAGGAGGGAGTTATCAGAGATGCTCGCTCACCCATGTCTTTATGGACCTTGCTTTGCGCACTGGTCCCAATCATTTGGTGGAGGGGGGATTATGGTGTGGGGGTTGTTTTTCAGGGGTTGGACTTGGCCCCTTAGTTCCAGTGAAGGGAACTCTTAAGGCGTGAGCATACCAAGACACTTTGGACAATTTCATGCTCCCAACTTTGTGGGAAGAGTTTGGGGATGGCTCCTTCCTGTTCCAACATGACTGCGCACCAGTGCACAAAGCAAGGTCCATAAAGACATGGATGAGCGAGTTTGGGGTGGAGACCAATGAAATAAATGAACACTAAGCTCTTGATGCACCTCAATGCACCTAGACGCGTTTATGCGTGTTTACGTGCGTAAAAAAACTTTTTTTTTCTTGCCAAAGCTCTGATGCCAGGAGGAAAGGCGTGTAGGAGAGCGGGGCAAACGCCATGTGTGTATGGGGCCTTTATGTCACTTACATTTGACCAGATAGATTACTATTAACCTAAAATCACATTGAAGATTTGGAGACCAGAGCTGTCAGCTTCTCATCCTCTGTATTTCTATATATTTTCCTCGCAGACATGAAGACCTTCCTTGTGCTGATCATTGCGTTCGGTGCTCTCGTGTCAGGTAGGTGATCTTCTCCCCTCTTTATAAAACACAACGGACACTCCAGGGATGTCAGGAGGAATGTTCAATAAAGAAGACATGTGCAATTCATTTCATTCCCAATTTGTTTGTTTTTTTACCAAATTTTGACAAGATCGTTGATTTGGAAACATCCGAATTAACAAAAACCAGTTTAACCACTTTAAGGACCGAGACTCTTTTTTTAGATGTGTTGTTTACCAGTTAAAAACATTTTTTTTTTTTGCTAGAAAATTACTTAGAACACCCCAAACATTATACATTTTTTTTACTAACACCCTAGAGAATAAAATGGCTGTCGTTACAATACTTTCTGTCACATACGTATTTTCACAGCGGTCTTACAAGCGCACTTTTTTTTTTTAATTAAAAAATAAGACAACAGTAAAGTTAGCCCAATTTTTCTTTTTTTATATTGTGAAAGATAATGTTATGCCGAGTAAATTGATACCCAACATGTCACGCTTCAAAATTGCGCCCGCTCGTGGAATGGCGAGAAACTTTTACCCTTAAAAATCTCTATAGGCGACGTTTAAAAAAAATTTACAGGTTGCATGTTTTGAGTTACAGAGGAGGTCTAGGGCTAGAATTATTGCTCTCGCTCTAACGATCGCGGCGATACCTCACATGTGGTTTGAACACCGTTTTCATATGCGGGCGCTACTCACGTATGCGTTCGCTTCTGCACGCGAGCTTGGCGGGACGGGATGCGTTTAAAAAATTTTATTTTTTTTTCTTATTTATTTTACCTTTTTATTTTTTATTTTTGCACTTTTTTTAAAAAAATAATAATTTTGTCACTTTTATTCCTATTACAAGGAATGTAAACATCCCTTGTAATAGAAAAAAAGCATGACAGGACCTCTCTTAAATATGAGATCTGGGGGGGTCAAAAAGACCTCACATCTCATATTTAAACTAAAATGCAATAAAAAAAATAAAAAAATAAATTTGTCATTAAAAAAAAGATTTAAAAAAAATGGCCCTTTAAGAGCCATGAGCGTTTTGACGTCGCTTCCGCTCTGCAATGATATGGAGACGGGTGGGGGGCCATCTTCCCCTCACTTATCTCCATTCCCATCCACAGAGAGGACCGGATCGCTGACGGCTCTGGTAAGCGGCGGAGGGTACCAGAGCGCGGCAGGAGGAGGGGGCCCCTCTCCCGCCACCGATAAAAGTGATCTTGCGGCGAATCCGCCACAGAGACCACTTTTATCATGTAGCGGACCGAATACGAAGATACCGGGGTTAACAACGATATCCGTCCTCAAAGTACTTTTCTGAATATTCGGAAATTTGGAAATTCTGAAATTCGAGAATCCGAAAATTTGAAAATCTGAAATAATAACTATTAAATTCTAGGTATTGGAATTTCCTTTCAAATATGACTGTTAGTGAACGAATTTATCCGAAGTTGGGGGTTCTATGTAATTTTCTAGCAAAAAAATAATTTTTACATGTAGGAGAGAAATGTCAGAATTGGCCTGGGTGGCAAGGGGTTAACCTCTTCCCGCCGATGCGGCGCATATATACGGCCCTATGTTGAAAAGAATCCGCCCTGCGCGCTTCCAACACATTCACTGGCAGAGACCGGAAAGCTCACGATGCAAACTTGGGAGCTTTCTGATCATGTGACCGTTGTGGCAGCCAACCACGGCGGTCACATGATCCGAATGCACACCTCCCAGCATTTAGAAGCCCGTAAAGCAGGGGGTCTCAAACTGGTGGCCCTTCAGCTGTTGCGGAACTACAAGTCCCATCATGCCTCTGCCTGTGGGAGTCATGCTTGTAACTGTCAGCCTTGCAATGCCTCATGGGACTTGTAGTTCCGCAACAGCTGGAGGGCCGCCAGTTTGAGACCCCGGCGTCAAACCAGCTCCAGGAGGCGCCCAGGACCCATCATAGACCGGCCCAAGCTGGTCGGAGTTAGCCGGAGTTAAGCGGGCTCCCAGGACCCATCATAGACCGGTCCAAGTTGACCGGAGTTAAGCGGGCTCCAGGCGGCTCCCAGGACCCTTCACGGACCGGGCAGGGGTGGCTGGCATGGTCCCCAGTGTCAAACTGGCTCCATGAGGCACCCAAGACCCATCATAGACTGGCCAGGGCTGACCGGGGTTAACCGGGCTCCCACGGCCATTGACAGGCTGGCCAGGGGTGGCCGGCATGGGCCAGGAGGGGGCGCCAGGATGGGGGTTAAAGCGGTTGTATACCCCAGAAAGAAAAAAAAAACCCTGTAAGGCAAAGGCATAATGAGCTAGTATGCAGCACATACTAGCTCATTATGAAATACTCACCTTAGAACAAGGCATCGGTATCTAATCCCGGTCCACGCCGAGGGAGCTGACATTTTGCCCTCGGCGTGTCTTCTGGGGTTCGCAGCTCCGGCGCTGTGAGTGGCTGGAGCCGCGATGACGTCACTCCCCCGCGTGAGTTTTCTTCCCGGCAAGGTCCGGCAGCGTCTGCCAGACCTTCAACCGGGCATTCGCAGCGCATGCGCCGTTGACGTCAACGGCTGCATGCAAAGTGAATGTCTCCTAAACCGTACAGGTTTAGGAGATATTCGTTCTACCTACAGGGAAGCCTTATTATAGGCCTTGTTATAGGCTTATCTGTAGGTAAAAAATAATAATCGGGGTCTACAAACACTTTAAATATAAAACTGAAATGATACGGCAAGCAGCATCTGTGGTGATAAATACGTATCGCATGTAATGAGGAGGCATGTAGCTCATTGATCACTTTAATACTGAACAATGGCTGTATTGATTCTCTACCGGAAAATATTGGAGAACAAAGATTTCGGTGTACAACCCAGAGGGAGATTTTTATACTTTTATACTTTTTTTTGTTGTTTTTACAGTGTCTGTGTCCACAAGCTGTGGAATTGATACCTGCGCTGATGATGAGTACTGCAATGGCAACCTTACTGCCTGTCAGTGTAATTCAAGTGCCTCCTACAACTACTCAGGTATAGTATAACGATCGTATGGGAGGCGGGGGGGGGGGAAGGGGGGGGGGGGGGGCTATGCCTTGCAAAAATGACCTACTGCATATACCACATTATGGCCACTCTATAGAGCTGAGGAGCACAGGAAATACTCACGTTCTCGTAACAAGAGATACAATGTAACAATTTTAGAGAACACTAGAGGGAATTAACAAAAGACACCTAAAGTAAGTTGCCAAGCAGGTTACTTTTTAAGGTTCCATTTAGACGCCTGGATGTGTGTGGGGGAGGGGGGGGGGGGTTGTTGACAAAAATGCACGGTTGGGCCTTGTTTTTGTGGCCCTCAAATTGCCCTCTTTTAGACTCCTATAGTCAGCGGACTAGGACGTTTACATGCCATGGTCCCAATGCTTGCCTTCACTCCCCCGGCAAGGTTCCCCCAACATCTGGCAATCAGCGGGCAGCAGGCCCACAAAATACTACACATTCAAGTAAATGGGGATGCGCCACAAATGCCCCACAATGACATGTAAGGCACGTGGTTGCGGCCCATTTGTTGGTAAAAATGGGGTTAAAACAAGTGGAGACGAGGCGTCACGTCACTCCCCATCATCTGTCAGTAGCCTCTGGAGCGGGATCCGAATGCGGATTGGGCTTCAGGGGCAAGGGAGATTTAGATGCATGTCTAAATCACCGTGATTCGCTGTCATATGATCACATGATCCAGAACTAAGAGCATCAGCATAGTTCCTGATCAATAAGATCAGTGTCAGTGACAATGTGGTCTTGGGATTAGGACCCAGGATTGTGCTCAGAAATGTTCCTTTACAGATTGCAAATGAGATTCAGTTTAATCTACAGGCATACACTATATTGTCAAAAGTATGGGGGTTGAGGTCAGGACTCTGTGCAGGCCAGTCAAGTTCCTCCACCCCAAACTCGCTCATCCATGTCTTTATGGACCTTGCTTTGTGGTCCAAATGATTTGGAGGAGGGGGGATTATGGTGGGGGGGTTGTTTTTCAGGGGTTGGGCTCGGCCTCTTAGTTCCAGTGAAGGGAATTCTTAAGGCGTCAGCATACCAAGACATTTTGGATAATTTCATGCTCCCAACTTTGTGTGGACAGTTTGGGGACGGCCCCTTCCTGTTCCTACATGACTGCACACCAGTGCACAAAGCAAGGTCCATAAAGACATGGATGAGCGAGTTTGGGGTGGAGGAACTTGACTGGCCTGCACAGTGTCCTGACCTCAACCCGATAGAACACCTTTTGGGCTGAATTAGCAGAGCGGAGACTGCGAGCCGTTGCCCTCATCCCCAATACTTTTGACAATATAGTGTACGCCCCCAGATTTAACCAAAACCGATTTTAACTCAACCACATAGAACACCTTTGGGATGAATTTGAACCAGACCTTCTCATCCAACATCAGTCCCTGACCTCACAAATGCTCTTCTGGAAGAATGGTCAAACATTCCCATAGACACCCTCCTAAACCTTGTGGACGGCCTTCCCAGAAGAGTTGAAGCTGTTATAGCTGTAAAGGGCGGGGCCAACTCAATATTGAACCCTACGGGCTAAGACTGGGATGCCATTAGGGGTGCAACGGATCAAAAAACTCACGGTTCAGGTCGTTCCTCGGATCAGGAGTCACGGTTCGGATCATTTTTGGATCAACAAAAAAAAAATCTCCCCCACTGCTGTAATATCCACAGACTCCCCCACTGTATATACAGTATGAGTATAGGAATTAGGAAGGAAGACTCGTGTTGTTTAGTCTTACCTTACAGAATAGAAAGGCGCCAAGCTGGCCATATCAGATCCACGAGTTAAGGGGTGATGACGTCAGCGCGCACCGCCGTCGCCGGGTGTACCAAGATGGCCGCCGCTCCGGAGGTAGGCCGAAGCCGCGGCCTTTCTTAAGGCCGAGGCAGCGGCGCGCTCCGCAGAGCGCATGTGTGCCGATCCGAACGGGTTGAACCATTCGAATCACAGATCGGTGATGATCCATTGCACCCCTAGTATTGGCAGGGTATGGCAGAGTATTGGCAGGGTATGGCAGAGTATTGGCAGGGTATGGCAGAGTATTGGCAGGGTATGGCAGAGTATTGGCAGAGTATTGCAGGCTGGGTATTGGCAGAGTATTGGCAGAGTATTGCAGGGTATGGCAGGGTATGGCAGAGTATGGCTGGGTATTGGCAGGGTATTGCAGAGTATTGCAGAGTATTGCAGAGTAATGGCAGAGTATGGCTGGGTATTGGCAGGGTATTGCAGAGTATTGCAGAGTATTGCAGAGTATGGCAGAGTAATGGCAGAGTATTGCAGAGTATTGCAGAGCATGGCAGAGTATTGCAGGCTGGGTATTGGCAGAGTATTGCAGAGTATGGCAGAGTATTGCAGAGTATGGCAGAGTATTGCAGAGTATTGCAGAGTATTGCAGAGCATGGCAGAGTATTGGCAGAGTATTGCAGGCTGGGTATTGGCAGAGTATTGCAGGCTGGGTATTGGCAGAGTATTGCAGGCTGGGTATTGGCAGAGTATTGCAGAGTATGGCAGAGTATTGCAGAGTATGGCAGAGTATGGCAGAGTATTGCAGAGTATTGCAGAGTATTGCAGAGCATGGCAGAGTATTGGCAGAGTATTGCAGGCTGGGTATTGGCAGAGTATTGCAGAGTATGGCAGAGTATTGCAGAGTATGGCAGAGTATTGCAGAGCATGGCAGAGTATTGGCAGAGTATTGCAGGCTGGGTATTGGCAGAGTATTGCAGGCTGGGTATTGGCAGAGTATTGCAGAGTATGGCAGAGTATTGCAGAGTATTGCAGAGTATTGCAGAGCATGGCAGAGTATTGGCAGAGTATTGCAGGCTGGGTATTGGCAGAGTATTGCAGGCTGGGTATTGGCAGAGTATTGCAGAGTATGGCAGAGTATTGCAGAGTATTGCAGAGTATTGCAGAGCATGGCAGAGTATTGGCAGAGTATTGCAGGCTGGGTATTGGCAGAGTATTGCAGAGTATGGCAGAGTATTGCAGAGTATGGCAGAGTATTGCAGAGCATGGCAGAGTATTGGCAGAGTATTGCAGGCTGGGTATTGGCAGAGTATTGCAGGCTGGGTATTGGCAGAGTATTGCAGAGTATGGCAGAGTATTGCAGAGTATTGCAGAGTATTGCAGAGCATGGCAGAGTATTGGCAGAGTATTGCAGGCTGGGTATTGGCAGAGTATTGCAGGCTGGGTATTGGCAGAGTATTGCAGAGTATGGCAGAGTATTGCAGAGTATTGGCAGAGTATTGGCAGAGTGTTGGCAGAGTGTTGGCAGAGTATGGCAGTGTATGGCAGAGTATTGGCAGAGTATTGGCAGAGTATTACAGAATATTGGCAGAGTATTGCAGGGTATGGCAGAGTATTGCAGGGTATGGCAGAGTATGGCAGTGTATTGCAGAGTATGGCAGTGTATTGCAGAGTATGGCAGTGTATGGCAGTGTATTGCAGTGTATTGCAGTGTATTGGCAGTGTATTGGCAGTGTATGGCAGTGTATTGCAGAGTATGGCAGTGTATTGGCAGTGTATTGGCAGTGTATTGCAGAGTATGGCAGTGTATTGGCAGTGTATTGGCAGTGTACTGCAGGGTATTGCAGGGTATTGGCAGAGTATTGCAGGGTATTGGCAGAGTATTGGCAGAGTATTGCTGAGCATGGAGGGATGGCTGAGCATGGATGGATGGACCCATGGATGTGACTGCAATTTCACAGAGCAGCTGCTGCCATCCGATCCCTCCCCCTCTCCTCTCACACTGTACAGATCAGTACACAGAGGGGAGAGAGGAACCGGCGTCATTTGATGGAGCGATCACGTGGTAAACGGCCGCCGGGTGTACCAAGATGGCCGCCGCTCCGGAGCTAGGCCGAAGCCGCGGCCTTTCCTGAGGCTGGGGCAGCGGCGCGCTCTGCAGGGCGCATGTGTGCCAATCCAAAACAGGCTAAACCATTCGGATCACGGATCGGTGACGATCCATTGCACCCTTAGATGCCATTAAAGTTCATGTGCGTGTAAAGGCAGACGTCCCAATACTTTTGGTAATATAGTGTATTTTAGCCGTTCCTGCCAGTCTCCAGGTATAAAGCAATTCTTTCTGGGAGGGGCCATGTTGAGAAATTCTCTGTGGTTTCCAGAAACCGAAGCGTGTCAATCACTCGGACAATAAAGGATAATACCATTCATTCCCCACTGCTGACCACACCCCAGTGACGTCATGAATTACGTATTGTATAATCTCGAACGTTCTTCACTTGTGACAGATGAGCTTCAAAAAGAGCATTATTTTATTTTATTTTTTTTACATTAACGTGGCTTTTGAACATTATAATAGCATCTTAAAAATGTAAAACTTGCCCATTGTGACCCAACCCTACCACGGCTGCAATGTTACTCAACTGGTTTCCACCCATAAAGTTCATTCATTCGATGTGCTCTGAAGACCCTCGTTAAGGGATCACCCAATGAACACACAATCAAGAAACGAGACCTGAAGACACAATCAGTTGGTTGCAGAGGATCGATAGACTTCTCCGTCTTTCAGTACATGTCTGCCAAGGACTGAATATTAGACAATCATTTTTTTTTTTTACCCAATTTACTAAAATTTGGCCCAACCTGTGGAAAGATATGATTCGTACTCCAGTATGGTCTGCTCAGACTTCAGCCAATAGGATTGCGAATCTGATTGGATGAGTAAAGCGTATCCCAGGTGGAGATGTTTTGGTAACTAGAGCAGCATGAATGGTAGGAAAGCTGACCCTCAGCAAATGTAAGAGAGGACCCTGATGGTGGGGGGGGGGGGGGCTCTGATGTAAGGGGAGACTGTGATCCGGACTTCAAAGTGGTAGTAAACTGTCCTTGATGGGGGGGAAAATAAAATCCCCTGTAAGGCAATGTCAAAATGTGCTAGTATGCATCGCATACTAGCACATTATGAGAGACCTACCTTAGAAATGAAGCCCTTCAGCGCCACACTGTCACCACGGAGAGGGCTGACATCTTCCCCTGGTCTTCGTTCCAGGTTCGCGGCCTCCAGCTACGTGAGTGGCCTGGGGCGCGATGACGTCACTCCCTCTCTGAAGGTCTATTTGCCGGACCTTCACAGCGCATGCATCGGTAACGTCACCGGCTGCATGCACTGTGAATATCTCCTAAACTGTGCAAGTTTTTAGGAGATCTTCACACTACCTACAGGTAAGCCTTATTGTACTGCTTCACGAAGATAACACCAAAGACACCAAACTGTGGTCACGTAGACACATTTCACACATGCATCTTGTGCTTGATCATTAATGATTAAGCACAAGATGTATGTGTGAAACGCATCTACGTGACCGCAGTTTGGTGTCTTTGGTGTTATCTTTGTGAAACAAAATAAAAGGCAGTCGGAAGTTCTGGATGTACAGCTATTTCTTTCTTCTTTCCGAGTTTCCCACGGAGGCGGGCCGGGGGCTAGCACTCTGCAAGATACTCCAATCAGCCTCATCTTTTTTTTTTTTTTTTTTTTTGACAGAAAAAGATCATCTTTATACACCTGGAGCAGCGGTTCTTTTTCTTGTAAGCCTTATTATACCGTAGGCTTGTCTGGAGGTGCAAATGGTAGAACAGAGTTTACTACCACTTTAATGTAAGGGGGGGATCTGGTGGGAATCATGATGTAAGGGGGGACTCTGGTGGGAATCATGATGTAAGGGGGGACTCTGGTGGGAATCATGATGTAAGGGGGGACTCTGGTGGGAATCATGATGTAAGGGGGGACTCTGGTGGGAATCATGATGTAAGGGGGGACTCTGGTGGGAATCATGATGTAAGGGGGGACTTTGGTGGGAATCATGATGTAAGGGGGGACTCTGGTGGGAATCATGATGTAAGGGGGGACTCTGGTGGGAATCATGATGTAAGGGGGGACTCTGGTGGGAATCATGATGTAAGGGGGTCATTGAATATGGCTTTTTGCTTTGTGGTTGTATGTCAATGTTCAATATATTTTTTCTTAGACAGTAATCTTGGTGGAACATAGGGGCCTGTTTTTTCCTCATGTGGCTGGTGCATGAATGCCTAGGCCAGTGATGGCAGAATTTGACCACCACTGCATTAGCTCATCAGGACCAGGACCTAGACCAGTGATGGTGAACCTTGGCACCCCAGATGTTTTGGAACTACATGTCCCATGATGCTCCACTACACTGCAGAGTGAATGAGCATCATGGGAAATGTAGTTCCCAAACATCTGGGCTTCCAAGGTTCACCATCACTGGTCTAGGACCTGGTCCTGATGAGCTAATGCAGTGGTGGTCAAATTCTGCCGGTGTGTTGGGTCAGCCTCAGTCTCTGTTCTATAACTCGTTAATGTTGCTTCAGATCTTAGATCTACTTTAAGAAGAGGCGGCATTTCCCAACCTGAGGTTTTATTTTAAGCCAATGCCCACCTGACCTTTCCGTAAGCTGTTTATTACAAAGTTGGTAATGCAGCTCAACAAGTTTTTTTTGTTCACAAAAAAAAAATAGGTGTAGTTGCTTCTTTACAAGAATTGTGCAAAAGAAGAAAAAAACAAGACGTCTGTACCGAGGAGGACTACGTAGTTTTCTCAGACATGCGGCTTTAACTCATTATTCGCCAGTGGTGGGACCTCAACCTATACAGTAATTGGCATTTATACCGGTTTGTCTGCGGAGGTTCCCATGTACTGTATTCAGATCACGGTGGAGCTACTAGTAGTTAGTCACACGGAACTGGACTTGTTCTGTAACGTTGGAGATGTTTTGGTTCTCATCCAAGAAGCTTCCCCAACCCAGAGTTAGAGACATGGCCCCAGCATTTATAGACACACAAAATACATATTCACCTCAATTCTGCCACCATGGAATGTGTTGATCGTCCATGATGGGATGAAGTGTGAAGGTAAAGGTGGGAAATGGTCTAGGCCTGGGCTTCTTGGTTTGGGGCAGGGAAATCCCATTAACTATGCTTACTAACATCAGGAAGAGGTAAAAAAGGAAAATACCGTTTAAAGAGAACCTGTGCTTTCTTCATGTGGAGCTTAGCAAGAGCTTGACTTAGTTGTGTCCACCTACTTCAATCCCCATCCACCTACTCTTCCCTTTCATCCATCCCCCCCACCCACTCCACCTACCCCTATCCCCATCCACCTTACTGCTTATACTACCTTCCATCCATTTCCCAGCCTCCCCACCTACCCATATCCCCCCTTCTGCTTACCTTCCCTTCCATCCATTCCCCTGCAACCCCACCTACCACCATCCCCATTCACCCTTCTGCTTATCCCACCTTCCATCTATTCCCCTCCCACTCCACCTACCCCTATCCCCTCTTCTGCTTATCCTCCCTTCCATCCATTTCCTTACCACCCCGCCTACCCCCATCCTCATTTACCTTTCTGCTTATCCTACCTTCCATAGATTCCCCTGCCACTCCACCTACCCCCATTCTCATTCACCCTACTGCTTTTCCTCCCTTCCATCCACTCCCCCAGCCATGCCACATACCCTTATCCCTATCCACCCTACTGCTTTTCCTCCCTTCAATCTATTCCCCAGCCTCCACACCTACCCCTATGCCCTCTTCTGCTTTTCCTCCCTTCCATCCATTCCCCTGCCACCCCACCTAACCCCCATCCCCATTCACCCTTCTACTTACCCTACCTTCTATCCATTCCCCTGCCACCCTACCTACCCCCATCCCCATTCACCCTTCTACTTACCCTACCTTCTATCCATTCCCCTGCCACCCTACCTACCCCCATCCCCATTCACCCCTCTACTTACCCTACCTTCTGTCCAATCCACTGCCACCCCACCTACCCCCATTCACCCCTCTACTTACCCTACCTTCTATCCATTCCCCGGCCACCGCACCTACCCCCATCCCCATTCACCCCTCTACTTACCCTACCTTCTATCCATTCCCCTGCCATCCCATCTACCCCCATCCCCATTCCCTCCTCTACTTACCCTACCTTCTATCCATTCCCTTGCCACCCCTTCTACCCCCATCCCCATTCACTCCTCTACTTACCCTACCTTCTATCCATTCCCCTGCCACCCCACCTACCCCCATCCCCATTCACCCCTCTACTTACCCTACCTTCTATCCATTCCCCGGCCACCCCATCTACCCCCATCCCCATTCACCCCTCTACTTACCCTACCTTATATTCATTCCCCTGCCACCCCACCTATCCCCATTCACCCCTCTACTTACCCTACCTTCTGTCCATTCCCTGGCCACCCCACCTTCCCCCATCCCCATTCACCCCTCTACTTACCCTACCTTCTATCCATTCCCTGGCCTCCCTACTTATCCCCATCCCCATTCACCCCTCTACTTACCCTACCTTCTATCCATTCCCCGGCCACCGCACCTACCCCCATCCCCATTCACCCCTCTACTTACCCTACCTTCTATCCATTCCCCTGCCATCCCATCTACCCCCATCCCCATTCACTCCTCTACTTACCCTACCTTCTATCCATTCCCTTGCCACCCCTTCTACCCCCATCCCCATTCACTCCTCTACTTACCCTACCTTCTATCCATTCCCCTGCCACCCCACCTACCCCCATCCCCATTCACCCCTCTACTTACCCTACCTTCTATCCATTCCCCTGCCACCCCACCTATCCCCATCCCCATTCACCCCTCTACTTACCCTACCTTCTGTCCATTCCCCTGCCACCCCACCTATCCCCATCCCCATTCACCCCTCTACTTACCCTACCTTCTATCCATTCCCCCGGCCACCCCATCTACCCCCTATCCCCATTCACCCTACTGCTTATCCTCCCTTCCACCCAGTCCCCTGCCATGCCATTTGTCAAGCTAAAGCTTCTGCAAATAAGGATCATGATCACTATAATCATCATAAAATACTGAATATACCTTTTTTTTTTGTTTGTTTTTTTTTGTTCAGGAAGCAATCCGGTTTCAACCATTACCTGCAGTGATGGAACTCTAAATATATTTTTATCGAAATGTTGGCTGGAAGAAAATGGGTTTAATACGTCAACTGTCCGTCTGAAAAGCCCCAACTGTCTGGCAACAAAAGAGATTCTGAATAATACGGCCCAGATGAGCTTCAGCACACCGCTGATAATTAATTACTGCAACACCACTGCAGAGGTGAGTGTGAACCCGGCAGATTGGTCGTCCGTTGTACAAGGGAGGGAAAACTGGATACATTGAAGCATTGGGATCTGAATGGAATTAGACATATTGTTCAATTACAGCAGTTCAGAGAATTGGTTTAAAATGTAAAATGGATTAAAATGTGTACAGCCAGATACAGATGATTCCTGCCGGAGGATGATTGTAGACACGTGCAATTCGTTTCGTTCCGGATTCCTTTTTTTAACAAATTTTGACAAATTTGTTAATTCGGAAAAATCCGAATTAGCGAAAACCCGTTTAACTAATTTTTCTGAATATAACTGGATACTGACATTTATTGGGAAAGTTGATCCAGGAAAAATCCGATTGCCTCTCGGGGGGGTCAGGAAGGAATTTTTTCCCCTGCTGTAGCAAATTGGATCATACTCTGCCGTTTTTTTTGCCTTCTTCTGGATCAACTGTGGGTATAGAATTATGTATATGGGATTGTATTATTATTATTTTTCTTTTTTTGGTTGAACTAGATGGACTTTTGTCTTTTTTCAACCTGACTAACTATGTAACTATGAATATTTGAAAATTCGTAAATTCGTAATCTCGAAAATCCGAAAATTCAAAAATCTGAAAAAATAACTACGTATATACTCGAGTGTAAGTCGTTCCGAGTATAAGTCGAGGCCCTAATTTACCACAAAAAAATGGGAAAAACTTATTGACCCGAGTATAAGACGAGGGTGAGAAATGCACAGCTACTGTAAGTGGAAAAGAGGGTCAACAATGCCCATTTGCAGCATCACTGTGCCCATTTGCATGCCTCACTGTGCCCATTTGCAGCCATAGGTCCCCTGTACTTCAAACTCGGTAGTTAAGGGTTCCTAGATGCCCCCTAGCTGCAGCTAAAATTTGGGGTCTCTGAACCCAAAGGGTCCCAAAATGACATTGCTGCAGATGGACACAGTTGACCAAATTTGGGGCCCTGTATCTCGGGGCCACTTAGTGTTAAGGACCCCAAATTTGGTATGCAAACCCACTGGAACTAGCACCATAAAAGTTCCAAAGCTGGTGTTTCTAGCACCAAGTGGCCCCGAGATACAGGGCCCCAAAATCAGTTCAGAAAATGTCAAGCACTTTTCTACAGCAGAGAATGACATTTTCCGAACCAGTTCTGGGGCCCTGTATCTCAGGGCCACTTGGTGCTAGGAACCCCAGCTTTGGATATGTTGTGGTACCAGTTCCACTGGGTTGGCACACCAAATTTGGGGTTCCTAGCACCAAGTGGCCCTGAGATATGGGGCCCCAAAGTCGGTTCAGAAAATGTCAAACACTTTTCTGCAGCAGAGAATGACATTTTCTGAACCGATTTTGGGGCCCCGTATCTCGGGGTCACTTAGTACTAGGAACTTCAGAGATACGGGGCCCCAAAGTCGGTTCGGAAAATGAACTTTTTTGCTGCAGAAAAGTGCTTGACTCGAGTATAAGTCGAGGGGGGCACTTTCAGCACAAAAAAATGTGCTGAAAAATTCGACTTATACTCGAGTATATACGGTAACTATTAAATTATAGGTATTAGAATTTCCTTTGAAATTTGGCTGTTAAAGAACGTAATGAATACGAGTTTATCCGAAGTTACAAATGATCCGAAATAACGAATGCCGCATCTAAACGAATGGAATGCAACAAATTAATAATAATAAATAATAACAATAAAAACTTTTAATTAGTATTATTCATTTGATCCATTCCATTTGTTTAGATGTGGCATTTGTTATTTTGGATAATTTGTAACTTCAGAAAAATTTGTATTCGTTACGTTCACTAACAGACAAATTTGAAAGGAAATTCCAATATCTATAATTTATAATATTTATATTAATAGTTAGTTATTATTAGTTATTATTTTGAAATTTTGGATTTTCATTCTTTAGAATTTTCGGATTTTCTTTCTTATTTTCATATTTTTGAATTTTCATATTTTTGAATTTTCAAATTTATGAATTTTCACATTTTCAAATATTTTAGATTTTACAAATTTTTTAATCTACAAATTTACAAATCTACGAATTTATGAATTCTGCGAATACTATGCATTTATGAATTACGTTAATAACGAATGACCCGAATTTTCGGATTTTCGGAATTTCTTTCTTATTTTCGAATTTTCAAATTTATAAATTTTCAATTTTACAAATTTATGAATTTTTCGAATCTACGAATTGCGTTTATAACGAATGACCCAAAAAACGGGAAAAAAAAAAAAACCCCCACAAAAACGAATGAAACGAAAACAAGCAAATTTTTTGGCAGTGCACATGTCTAGATGCCTGAGCTATTGGGGGGGGGGGGGGGGGGGGAGAGAATGTGCATGGCTTGGGATGAATCTTCCCTGGCGATCACTATTATGTCCCTTAAAAAAAAGCCAGCGCCCCCCACCCCCCCCAAAAGTCCCCTACATACTTTCTGAATGCGATCGTACATGTTTGTTCAATATGGCGATTGCTCGGGGGCCAGATTCTGCAAACACTCCTGGCTGCTTTCTAAAATCTGCAGACTATGTATCTAACCGTAGATAAGAAATCCAGTGCACTACATATAAGGACATTGCTGGGAATTTCCATATTCCATACAACAGACGGTCTGTAATTTGTTTCCCGAAACTAAAGCTGCCCATAGATGGTTATTTATATTTTTTTCCCATTCAGCCAAAAAAGATTCCTCCAGCCGCCCCAAACCCCTCACCAGACATTGTATTCTGACAGCAGGTCCCAGTGCTGTCAGAATACACAGATCAGCAGCTGCCGTTGATTGGCTGCAGCCACAAAAATTTTTCTATCGCAGAAGTCGATCAAATAATTTACTTCTTTTGAGCAGGGATGGCCACACACACACACTGCTGATGCGGCCAAATTTCAATCAATGTATGGCCGGCTTTAGGCTCTTTTCACACAGGTGGTATCTTTACCACGCCCCCAACCACCCGCCAGCAAGTGGACATGGTGAGGACACATAGTCATGGCTGTGATGCTTTCAATCGTGGTGCAGCAATTTTACCTTGACATGCCAAGTCTGACATGGAGCACCAGCTTGTCAATGGAAGTACATGGGACCACGCCACAAGCACATTACTCATGGTTGCACCATGGTGGAATGCAACAACCCCTTTTCTGTAGTTAAAGCCTAACTCCTGGTTTCTTGGCCCAAACAAACTATTTGATTCACTAATAATTGTGCCTACTGGGAGCACTGTAAAAACTATATGTAGTTTAGCACCCTCTAGTGTGATAGATTAGGTAGTGATAGCTTTTTTTGTTTGTAGCGTAGGTCAATTGTTTGGCCTGGCTGGCAGCCAAGTCTTTTTTTTTTTTACACCTGGGTCAGGGTGAGTGACTCAGGGAGGCTGGGATGACTCAGCAGGCAGCATCTCTGATAACTCCCCCTAATTCTGGAACTGTGGAGAGCCTTCCAGAAGAACGGGAGGGAGGTTAGGAGGAGCTCCTTGGAGTATTCATGAGGGCCCTGACCAATTCCCAACAGGATGGGTTGGCCGGGGGCAGGCCACCTCATAGCAAGGTCCATAAAGACATGGATGAGCGAGTTTGGGGTAGAGGAACTTGACTGGCCTTCACAGAGTCCTGACCTCAACCTGATAGAACACCTTTGGGATGAATTAGAGCGGAGGCTGTGAGCCAGGTCTCAACATCAGTGCCTGACCTCACAAATGCACTTCTGGAAGAATGGTCAAACATTCCCATAGACACCCTCCTAAACCTTGTGGACGGCCTTCCCAGAAGAGTTGAAGCTGTTATAGCTGCAAAGAGAGGACAAGGGCGGCCATTGCTATATACCATCTAGCATTAGTGGTTTACATGTGACGGTGTTACATCTTCACATTGTTGTTTGTTTGTTTTTTGCCTGGCGCCCCTGTATCAACACCCTTTGATAGCAGAGTTTATCCTGGCCCCTGTAGGCCCTCTGTGGCCACACAGAACCTCCTCCACCGCGGTTTGTGGGCTGTCTTGGTGCGTGTGCTCCTTGGGGCCTCTCTGAGACATATTTGAATATCCCCTGAAGAAGCCACTGATAGCGAAACGTGTAGGGACGTGATATTCATCAGTGACCACTTCATGTATATGGATACTTTGGCCAGTATAACACTCTGTATAATTACTCTGCCTCTTTTATGAACCCCATTTACTTTGTCTCTATGTAATAAAAGTTAGATATTTTTAGCAATTTTGTCATTTCTCTTTGCAAGAAGGAAGTTGGGGGCGGTGCTGGAAAATAGAGACAGTAATTAGAGATTGGGAATTTTTTTTTCTTTTTTAGGGGGGAATTAAAAATTAAAAAAAAAAAAAAATCTTAAGAGTTTTGATTGAACTAATATACTTTTGTCCTGCTCATCGTCTACAGATTCAAAACCGGTTTAATGACTCTTTTCTCTTTCCGCAGGTAAATGGGACTCAGGTGACATACATGAACACGCTGTATGCTTTTTCCGTGGAATCTGTAAATCAAATGCGACAAGTCTTTGTTATGAACGTCTCCTGCGCGGTCCCTCTGAGTATCAGCGCCCAGCTTATCATCACCCTGAAGCCAACACTCCGGTAATATTTCTCATTCATTAAGATACATATTTGCATGTTGAAATTCCAGTTGGTCCACCTCTACAGTTCAGATATGAGCTGATTTACTAAAGGCAAATAGACTTTTACCCCCTCCCCCCCCCTTCCTGACCAGAGCATTTTTTGCGATACGGCACTGCGTCGCTTTAACTGACAATTGCGCGGTCGTGCGACGTGGCTCTCAAACAAAATTGACGTCCTTTTTTTTCCCCCACAAATAGAGCTTTTCTTTTGGTGGTATTTGATCACCTCTGCGGTTTTTATTTTTTGCGCTATAAACAAAAAAAAAGAGCGACAATTTTGAAAAAAACAAAAACAATATTTTTTACTTTTTGCTATAATAAATAT
The DNA here is from genome assembly GCA_037952835.1 of Lithobates septentrionalis. Taxonomy (NCBI): domain Eukaryota; kingdom Metazoa; phylum Chordata; class Amphibia; order Anura; family Ranidae; genus Lithobates; species Lithobates septentrionalis. The sequence goes on along the minus strand of JBBDGP010002896.1, from coordinate 117,825 downwards.
CCCCCCCCCCAAAAAAAAAGTTTAGGCCAATACGTATTCTTCTACATATTTTTGGTAAAAAAAAAAAAATCGCAATAAGCGTATATTGATTGGTTTGCGCAAAAGTTATAGCGCCTACAAAATAGAGGATAGATTTATGGCATTTTTTTAATGATTTTTTTTTGTAGTAATGGCGGCGTTCTGCGATTTTTATCGTGACTGCGACATTATGGCGCACACATCGGACACTTTTGACACTATTTTGGGACCATTGGCATTTATACAGCGATCAGTGCTATAGAAATGCACTGATTACTGTGTAAATGTCACTGGCAGGGTAGGGGTTAAACACTAGGGGGCGATCAAGGGGTTAAATGTGTTCCCTCAAGTGTGTTCTAACTGTAGGGGGGGATGGGCTCACTACAACATGACAGGGATCACCGCCCCCGATGACAGGGAGCAGTAGATCCCTGTCATGTTGCTAGGCAGAACAGGGAAATGCCTTGTTTACATAGACATCTCCCCGTTCTGCTTCTCCGTGTCACGATCGAGGGCCACCGGCGGACATCGAGTCTGCAGGACCCACGGGCACGCTCACGCGGCATGCAGCGGGCGCACGCGTGCCCACTGGCCCGAGATTTAAAGGGGACGTACGACGTACCTGTACGCCCATTTGCGCAGCCGCGCCATTGTGCAGACATATATCGTCGTGCGCTGGACGGCAAGCGGTTAAATAGCTAAGGAGCGGGGCCACCCAACATCACCGGGGCCCCTGTGACGTCATCGGCCAGGTCATGCTGGGCATGACGTCACAAGGGGCAGGGTCACTCAGCGACATCGAATGACTCCGCCCCTTAGTTATTTAAGAATGCAGATGGCGGGGGGGGGGCCTTCGACGAGACTGATCGTTTTTTTTCCTTCTTTTTCTTTTTTTGGGTCAGTGGTGCATTGGGCGCCATGTTTGATGATGAGTCTACACCAGGGCACTTTTTTTTTTTTTAATAGAGGTCTTGTCAAAAACTTGTGTTGTTTCTTTACTCACCTTTTGCATGGGCAGACATAATATATGTACCCCATACTCATTCACATGGGGGGGGGTTTGGGGGCCACCTTGTTAAAGGGGGCTTCCAGATTTCGATAAGCCCCCTGCCCACAGACCCCCACAACCATCAACCAAGGTTGTGGGGAAGAGGCGTTTGTCCCCATCAAAATGAGGACAGGGTGCTTTGAGGTGGTGGGGGGCAGAGCCCCCCTGCCCCAAAGCACCCCCATGTTGAGGGCATGTGGCTTGGTATGGTTCAGGGAGGGGGGCGTTGCTCACCCCCCCCCCCTTTTACTGGCCTGCCGGGTTGCATGCTCAAGTAAGCGTCTGGTATGGATTTTGGGCGGGACCCCACGCATAATTTTTTTAATTTTTCGAAATTCTTTTGTCTACATTTCAGCTGTCAGTGAGGAAGCCCGCTGACAGCTGATATGTTAAGGACGACACAGAATTCGATTTGGTCGATCATTTTTTGACCGACCCCAATTTGAATCATTGGGAAAAGTTGGAATTTGTTAGAAAACTAATATATGAAAGAAAATTAAATGAATTTCAACAACATTCGTTACCATTTCACTTGGAGATTTGGATGCATCTGAAGCTCCGAATAACCCAAAATTTGTCCGAATTTATATTCGGATCGAAACGGATTGCACATGTCTAATCCAGGGATAAAACTCAGCATGGCATGGGGTCTGTGGCCTGATGGCGTGTCTTCCGTCAGGAAAATGCACATTCTCCACATATTGTCATGTTACAACCAAAAACCTAAATGTATTTTATTGGGATTTTATGTGATAGACCAACACAAAGTGACACATAATTGTGAAGTGGAAGGAAAATGATAAATGGTTTTCAACATTTTTTACAAATAAATATGTGAAAAGTGGGGGGGGGGGTACATTTGTATGGCGCCCCCTGGAGTCAATACTTTGTAGAACCCCCTTTCTCTACAAGTCTTTTTGGGGATGTCTCTACCAGCTTTACACATCTAGAGAGGAACATTTTTGCCCATTCTTCTTTGTAAAATATCTCAAGCTCTGTCAGATTGGATGGAGAGCGTCTGTGAACAGCAATTTTCAAGTCTTGCCACAGATTCTCAATGTGATTTAGGTCTGGACTGTGACTGGGCCATTCTAACACATGAATATGCTTTGATCTAAACCATCCCATTGTAGCTCTGGCTGGATGTTTCGGGTCGTTGTCCTGCTGGAAGGTGAACCTCCCCCCCGGTCTCAAGTCTTTTGCAGACTCTAACAGGTTTTCTTCTAGGATTGCCCTGTATTTGGCTCCATCCATCTTCCCATCAACTCTGACCAGCTTCCCTGTCCCTGCTGAAGAAAAGCATCCCCACCACATGATGCTGCCACCACCATGTTTCACGGTGGGGATGGTGTGTTCAGGGTGATGTGCAGTGTTAGTTTTCCCCACACACATAGAGTTTTGCTTTTAGGCCAAAAAGTTGAATTTTGGTCTCATCTGACCAGAGCACCTTCTTCCACATGTTTGCTGTGTCCCCCACATGGCTTCTCACAAACTACCAACAGGACTTCTTATGACTTTCTTTCTCCAATGTCTTTCTTCTTGTCACTCTTCCATAAAGGGCAGATTTGTGGAGAACACGACTAATAGTTGTCCTGTGGACAGATTCTCCCACCTGAGCTGTGGATCTCTGCAGCTCCTCCAGAGTTACCATGGACCTCTTGGCTCTTCTCTGATGAATGCTCTCCTTGCCCGGCCGGTCAGTTTAGGTGGACGGCCATGTCTTGGTAGGTTTGCAGTTGTGCCATACTCTTTCCATTTTCCGATGATGGATTGAACAGAGCTCCGTGAGATGTTCAAAACTTGGGAGATTTTTTTATAACCTAACCCTGCTTTATACTTCTCCACAACTTTATCCCTGACCTGTCTGGTGTGTTCCTTGGTCTTCATGATTTGGTTTGTTCACTAAGGTTCTCTAACAAACCTCCGAGGGCTTCACAAAACAGCTGTATTTATATTGAGTTTAAATTACACACAGGTAGACTCTATTTATTAATTAGGTGACTTCTGAAGGCAATTGGTTCCACTAGATTTTAGTTAGGGGTATCAGAGTAAAGGGGGGCTGAATACAAATGCCCCCCCCCCCCCCCCACATTTTTCATATATTTATTTGTATCATTTATCATTTTCCTTCCACTTCACAATTATGTGCCACTTTGTGTTGGTCTGTCACATAAAATCCCAATAAAATACCCATTTTTATGAAATCCTGCCTACCTTTTGTATGATAAATGTCCAAAAGTTTTTCTCATTTTTTTTTTATTTTTAAATTTATTAAAAATTTAATTTTTATATTTTTTCTATAAATCTTCTCTCGTCATTATTTGGCTATACCGCACCTATTAAATCCCCTATTCCTTCCCTCTTTTTGATCTATTTTCTTATGGGATGTGGTGCTTTTCCTATGGGGCGTTTCCCCATTAGTCGGACACAACTTCCATGCCCAATAAAAGACATTTTACGTTTTTGGCTGTGACGTGACAAAATGTGGAAAATTTTCAAGGGGTATGAATACTTTTTTCAAGGCACTGTATCCCATTGGAAGTCAATTCCCTTTATACCCGCTAGGCAGCCTCCAGCGGGCACCACCAGTCCAGCGCTGTCTTCCGCCCACACTTGATACCAACAGCCATGATTCTGGTATTCGGTCTCATTGTATCCAAGCAGTGGTTAGTAGTTCTATCTCTGTAGATGTCTATGTACACGAACCTCCAAATATTGCCGTCGGTGACGTATGTTCCTTTTTTTTCAGCATCATATCAGTAAACATTCCTGGAACAAATATCTCCGTAGTGCAGATGTGGATATATAGAAATGAAACCTTCACCACTCCGCTCTCAGACAATGACACATTGTCTATGGATGATACTGTCTATATCTCGGTGACCGCAAACCTTTCTAAGATCAAAGTGGAGAGAATGTACGTCTCCGCCGGAGAGTCCGAAAATCTGCAATACGACTTACTTCTCAATGGGTAAGTGTCCAGAATCATATAAAGTCATATACACCCACACAATTCTTTTTTTGTTAAATACGGTATACCAGGGGCGTTGCTAGGTCTACAAAAGATCTGGGGATAGAGCCCATAGCAGCCTAGTAAAGACAGTCAAACGCTTGGGCGGGCATACACATGTATATACAGTAATGTACGTGTGTGTGTATATCCCCAGAGAGCCCCCCACTTACATCAGGGTCCCCAGAGAGCCCCCCCTTACATCAGGGTCACCAGAGAGCCCCCCACTTACATCAGGGTCCCCAGAGAGCCCCCCCTTACATCAGGGTCCGCAGAGAGCCTCCCCCTTACATCAGGTTCCCCAGAGAGCCCCCCCTTACATCAGGTTCCCCAGAGAGCCCCCCCTTACATCAGGTTCCCCAGAGAGCCCCCCCTTACATCAGGTTCCCCAGAGAGCCCCCCCTTACATCAGGTTCCCCAGAGAGCCCCCCCTTACATCAGGGTCCCCAGAGAGCCCCCCCTTACATCAGGTTCCCCAGAGAGCCCCCCCTTACATCAGGTTCCCCAGAGAGCCCCCCTTTACATAAGGGTCCCCAGAGCCTCCTCCTTACATCAGAGTCCCCAGAGAGCCTCCCCCTTGCATCAGGGCCCCCAGAGAGCCCCCCTTACATTACGGTCCCCAGAGAGCCTCCCCCTTAAAATCAGGGTCCCCAGAGAGCCTCCCCCTTGCATCAGGGCCCCCAGAGAGCCCCCCCCTTACATTAGCGTCCCCAGAGAGCCCCCCCTTAAAATCAGGGTCCCCAGAGAGCCCCTCCACTTACATCAGGGTCCCCAGAGAGCCTCCCCTCCCCTTGGGGACCCCTGAAGAGACTCGGGGCTATGGGCCCCAGATTCGGGGCTATAGCCCCAAAAGCCACCCCCTAGCGACGCCATTTAAGGACCGAGCATCTTTTTTTAAGATTTGTTGTTTACAAGGTAAAAACATTTTTTTTTGCTAGATAACTACTTAGACCCCCCCAAACATTATACATTTTTTTTTCGAACACCCTAGAGAATAAAATGGCGGTCGTTGCAATACTTTCTGTCACACCGTATTTGCGCAGCGGTCTTACAAGCGCGCTTTTTGGGAAAATTACACTTTTTTTAATTAAAAAATAAGACAACAGTAAAGTTGGCCCAATTTTTTTTTTTTATATTGTGAAAGATAATGTTGCGCCGAGTAAATTGATACCCAACATGTCACGCTTCCAAATTGCGTCCCGCTCGTGGAATGGCGACCCTTAAAAATCTCCATAGGCGACGTTTAAAACATTTTACAGGTTGCATGTTTTGAGTTACAGAGAGGAGGTCCAGGACTAGAATTATTGCTCTCGCTCTACCGATCGCGGCGACACCTCACGTGTGTGGTTTGAACACCATTTTCAAGCGGAGGTCCACCAAAAAAAAATTATTAAAAGCCAGCAGCTACAAATACTGAAGCTGCTGACTTTTAATATATGGACACTTACCTGTCCAGGGAGCCCGCGATGTCGGAATCTCAATTGTTTTAGTCATATTTTAGTTGACTAAAATAGTATTCATTTAGTCGACGAAAATATTTTAGTTGACGAAATTAACACTGGGGGGGAAGAAATATTACAAGCTGAATTTTGGATAGATTGGGTTGGAGAAGGGGGTGTGGCATCCACACCGATATGTCGCTCAGTAAGCTTGTGATGGTCTTTGTATGGAGATTGAGGTTATGGATGAAAGAAGAGTGAAGGTGTTTGTAGTCCTGTGCTATGGTGACAACGGTGCTTCTCCATAGATACAGTGGGGGGTAGCGAGCGTTGTCACCCTTATGATCTGGCCGAAATTCTCTTTCTGGGTCATAAAATAAATTGTGGAGATTTGCAGCTAAATGATATTTAGAGATTTGGGTCATAATGGGAACATGCTGTGTATTGTATTATACTGTAATACTATGTATCGCTATTATTTCCTGAATAGTCCTTGTGATCAGGGGCGGACTGACCATTCGGGCACTAGGGCACTGCCCGGGGGCCCCATGCCACTAAGGGACCCCATCATGGTTGTCAACCTCAATAAAACCAGGGACGGTATGTAAAAATCTGTGTTTTTTAAATAATCCCAAGATTATAGATGCCCCGCCCCTCCAGTACCTTTTCAGTGTGTGTATGTGTATATTGTGTCTGTATACTGTGTGTGTATATTGTGTGTCTGAGTGTGTATACTGTATGTGTGTGTGTATGTATATTCTGTGTGTGTATACTGTGTGTGTATATTGTGTGTCTGTGTGTGTATACTGTATGTTTGTGTGTATGTATATTCTGTGTGTGTATACTGTGTATCTGTGTGTGTATGCTGTATATTGTGTCTGTGTGTGTATACTGTATGTGTGTGTGTATTCTGTGTGTGTATACTGTATGTGTGTGTATACTGTATGTGTGTGTGTGTATACTGTGTGTGTATATTGTGTGTCTGTGTGTGTATATTGTATGTGTGTGTATTCTGTGTGTGTATGCTGTATGTGTGTGTATTCTGTGTGTGTATATTGTGTGTCTGTGTGTGTATACTGTATGTGTGTGTGTATTCTGTGTGTGTATACTGTATGTGTGTGTGTATTCTGTGTGTGTATACTGTATGTGTGTGTGTGTATACTGTGTGTGTATATTGTGTGTCTGTGTGTGTATACTGTATGTGTGTGTATACTGTATGTGTGTGTGTGTATACTGTGTGTGTATATTGTGTGTCTGTGTGTGTATATTGTATGTGTGTGTATTCTGTGTGTGTATGCTGTATGTGTGTGTATTCTGTGTGTGTATATTGTGTGTCTGTGTGTGTATACTGTATGTGTGTGTGTATTCTGTGTGTGTATACTGTATGTGTGTGTGTGTATACTGTGTGTGTATATTGTGTGTCTGTGTGTGTATACTGTATGTGTGTGTGTATATACTGTGTGGCTCCATAATCAATTGCCTGGGGGGCCCCATAATCTCCTATTTCCCAGGGGCTCCATAATCTTCTCCTATTGCCCGGGGGCCCCATAATCTCCTATTGCCCGGGGCCCCATAATCTCCTATTGCCCAGGGGCCCCATACTCTCCTATTGCCCAGGGGCCCCATACTCTCCTATTGCCCGGGGGCCCCATACTCTCCTATTGCCTGGGGGCCCCATAATCTCCTATTGCCCGGGGGCCCCATAATCTCCTATTGCCTGGGGCCCCATACTCTCCTATTGCCTGGGGGCTCCATAATCTACTATTGCCCGGGGGGCCCATAATCTCCTATTGCCTGGGGGGCCCATAATCTCCTATTGCCCAGGGGCCCCATACTCTCCTATTGCCTGGGGGCCCCATACTCTCCTATTGCCCGGGGGGCCCCATACTCTCCTGTTGCCTGGGGGCTCCATAATCTCCCATTGCCCGGGGGGCCCCATGAGGTGTCAGTCCGCCCCTGCTTGTGATATAGATGGGAGGAGCTAAAACTCGATTGTTTCTGTATCCAGGTGTCCAGCTGGAGGTCTACTTGCTGACCTAATAACCGTCATCAGCAATGGAGCCAACGCTGAGTCGCGGTTTGCTATGAAGGTCTTCCAGATTTCTGGTTTTGTCAGTTTCAGGCTTTCTGCCGATGTCCTCTTCTGCGAGGATCATTGTGTCCCGGTAAGACTCATCAACACACCTGGAAGATGTTCTGTGATACCGGAAAGAACGCCGCAGAATATTATTGTTTTAAAAGAGAATCTGTCGGGAGAGAAATATAAAATGTTATTGCCGACATGTTCTTCACCAGTTGAGCACCAGCCTGTAATTCCCCTTCACTGTCAGGCCATTATTTTAGCGCTGCGATCGTTTGACTGACAATCACTTAATGGGGGAGGCGCAACTACATGGCAAATGAGGTTCAATGTAGAAAAATGTAAAATAATGCATTTGGGTGGCAAAAATCTGAATGCAATCTATAGACTGGGGGGAGAACCTCTGGGGGGATCTAGGATGGAAAAGGACCTGGGGGTCCTAGTAGATGATGGGCTCAGCAATGGCATGCAATGCCAAGCTGCTGCTAACAAAGCAAACAGAATATTGGCATTAAAAAGGGGAACAACTCCAGAGATAAAATGATAATTCTCCCGCTCTACAAGACTCTGGTCCGGCCGCACCTGGAGTATGCTGTCCAGTTCTGGGCACCAGTCCTCAGGAAGGATGTACTGGAAATGGAGCGAGTACAAAGAAGGGCAACAAAACTAATAAAGGGTCTGGAGGATATTAGTTATGAGGAAAGGTTGTGAGCTCTGAACTTATTCTCTCTGGAGAAGAGACGCTTGAGAGGGGATATGATTTCATTGTATAAATACCGGACTGGTGACCCCACAATATACAAATACCGGACTGGTGACCCCACAATAGGGAGGAAACTTTTTTGCGGAAGGGAATTTAATAAGACTCGTGGCCACTCATTAAAATTGGAAGAAAAGATGTTCATCCCTTGTGATAGCAATAAAGTTAATCCTCAAAAAAAGTATATAAAAAAAAGTTTTGTATAAAATAAAAAAATCGAAGCACCCCCCAACCCATGGCCTCCCAGTCTTAGTCCGTAGGGTTCAATATTGAGTTGGCTCCGCCCTTTGCAGCTATAACAGCTTCAGCTCTTCTGGGAAGGCCGTCCACAAGGTTTAGGAGGGTGTCTATGAGAATGTTTGACCATTCTTCCAGAACGCATTTGTGAGGTCAGGCACTGATGTTGGACGAGAAGGCCTGGCTCACAGTTTCCGCTCTAAATCATCCCAAAGGTGTTCTATCAGGTTGAGGTCAGGACTCTGTGCAGGCCAGTCATGTTCCTCCACCCCAAACTCGCTCATCCATGTCTTTATGGACCTTGCTTTGTGCACTGGTGCGCAGTCATGTTGGAACAGGAAGGGGCCGTCCCCAAACTGTTCTCACAAAGTTGGGAGCATGAAATTGTGCAAAATGTCTTGGTATGCTGACGCCTTAAGAGTTCCCTTCACTGGAACTGAGGGGCCAAGCCCAACCCCTGAAAAACAACCCCCCCCACCATAATCCCCCCTCCTCCCCACACCATAATCCCCCCTCCCCCTACACCATAATCCCCCCTACCCCCACACCATAATCCCCCCTCCACCAAAAGATTTGGACCAGTGCACAAAGCAAGGTCCATAAAGACATGGATGAGCGAGTTTGGGGTGGAGGAACTTGACTGGCCTGCACAGAGTCCTGACCTCAACCCCAATACTTTTGAAAATATAGTATATGCCTTCAGATTAAACAGAATCTCATCTGCAATCTGTAAAGGAACATTTCTGAGCACAATTCCGGGTCCCAATCCCAAGACCACAATGTCACTGACAGTGTTGGTCTCATCTTATTGATCAGGAACTATGCTGATGCTCATAGTTCTGGATCGTGTGATCGTATGACAGCGAATCACGGTGATTTAGACATCCATCGAAATCTCCCTTGCCCCTGAAGCCCAATCCGCATTCGGATCCCTCAACCCAATAGAACATCTTTGGGATGAATTAGAGCGGAGACTGCGAGCCAGGCCTTCTCCTCCAACATCAGTGCCTGACCTCACAAATGCACTTCTGGAAGAATGGTCAAACATTCCCATAGGCACACTCCTAAACCTTGTGGACGGCCTTCCCAGAAGAGTTGAAGCTGTTATAGCTGCAAAGGGCGGAGCCAACTCAATATTGAACCCTACGGACTAAGACTGGGATGCCATTAAAGTTCATGTGCGTGTAAAGGCAGGCGTCCCAATACTTTTGGTAATGTAGTGTATTCGGTCATTATTAAAAATGTTTTTTTCTTTCAGATTAGAATGTATGTATTTGGAGAACTGAGTTAGTTAGGAAAAGAAGCAATTTCCAGTCAGATAAAGCCAGACTCCAAATGTAGATTGATTCTAACTAGCTTTGAGACGGCCCTTTGCAGCTCTTACAGAAGCACCATAATAGGGAATGTTTGAAATATGTATTTACGATCGACTCAACCCAAAGGCCTTCGGCTATCAGTCTTCTTCTTGCCAGATTTTACAGAGTCTTGCTTATGATTGCCATTGGCAATTGATGACAGCTTATTATAACTATGCTGTGCAGACCGGCTAAACCACGTTCAGATAACCCTCGTCCTGCCCAAGCTGTCTCAGCGGAATTTGTGATACTCCTAAAAGTTTTTTGATCTTCTGCTAAGAAAGTTCAATGGAATTTATTATAACCTGTGAGAGTGCAAAACTGAACTATTCAAACTTATGGTTTGGTTCCTGAATTAAAGAACTTTGAAAAAAAAAAAAAAAAAAAAAACAGGGGAGACCCCTTGTTCAGTATGACTCCCCATCTTTCTATCAGTTTGGGATTCCTCAGAAGTCATTATTTTCACAGACACAATGAAAGGGGTACCTAAAATGTACTCTGGGGAGGTTATTGTCATGGTCAGGGGTCAATCTTGGAGACCAGTAGCTATAGCAGTAGAGAGGCTCCCACCGACCAGCAGGATAGGTATACAAGCAGATCACCCTGGAGCAGGGGCGTTGCTAGGTCTACAAAAGATCTGGGGCTAGAGCCCATAGCACCGTAGTAAAGAAAGTTGGGCGGGCATACTCATGTATATAATATATGTGTGTGTGTGTGTGTGTATATCCCCAGAGAGCCCCCCTTACATCAGGGTGCCCAGAGAGACCCCCACTTACATCAGGGTTCCCAGAGAGCCCCCCTTACATTAGTGTCCCCAGAGAGCCTCCCCCTTAAATCTGGGTCTCCAGAGAGCCTCCCCCTTAAATCAGGGTCCCAGAGAGCCTCCCCCTTAAATCAGGGTCCCAGAGAGCCCCCCCCCTTAAATCAGGGTCCCCAGAGAGCCTCCCCCTAAATCTGGGTCCCCAGAGAGCCTCCCCCTTAAATCAGGGTCCCCAGAGAGCCTCCCCCTTAAATCAGGGTCTCCAGAGAGCCCCCCCCCCTTAAATCTGGGTCCCCAGAGAGCCTCCCCCTTAAATCTGGGTCCCCAGAGAGCCTCCCCCTTAAATCTGGGTCTCCAAAGAGCCTCCCCCTTAAATCAGGGTCTCCAGAGAGCCTCCCCCTTAAATCAGGGTCCCCAGAGAGCCTCCCCCTTAAATCAGGGTCCCCAGAGAGCCTCCCCCTTAAATCAGGGTCTCCAGAGAGCCCCCCCCTTAAATCTGGGTCCCCAGAGAGCCTCCCCCTTAAATCTGGGTCCCCAGAGAGCCTCCCCCTTAAATCTGGGTCTCCAAAGAGCCTCCCCCTTAAATCAGGGTCTCCAGAGAGCCTCCCCCTTAAATCAGGGTCCCCAGAGAGCCTCCCCCTTAAATCAGGGTCCCCAGAGAGCCTCCCCCTTAAATCAGGGTCCCCAGAGAGCCCCCCCCCCTTAAATCAGGGTCTCCAGAGAGTCCCCCCTTAAATCAGGGTCTCCAGAGAGCCCCCCCTTAAATCAGGGTCTCCAGAGAGCCTCCCCCTTAAATCAGGGTCACCAGAGAGTCTCCCACTTAAATCAGGGTCCCCAGAGAGCATCCCCCCTGCATCAGGATCCCCAGAGAGCCCCCCACTTACATCAGGGTCCCCAGAGAGCCTCCCCTCCCCTTGGGGACCCCTGCAGAGACTCGGGGCTATTGGCCCCTAGATTCAGGGCTATAGCCCCAAAAGCCACCCCCTAGCAACGCCACTGCCCTGGAGGATGACGTGGGCTCACCCAAGGTGTCCCGGTATTCACCAGAGCTCCTGCTGGTAGAGATGGGTTTTGCTGCGTGTTAGGACCAGGCCACCTTCCTCAGGATCACCCCACCAGGAGGTGACCAAGCGAGGTCCAGTAGCAGATATAGCAGAAGCGTTGTCAGTAAACAAGCCAAAGGTTGGTAACAAGTGGTTGCAGGTTGGGATCAAGCAGAAGTGTAGTCGAGGAACAAGCCAAAGGTTGGTAACAAGTGGTTGCAGGTTGGGATCAAGCAGAAGTGTAGTCAAGGAACAAGCCAAAGGTTGGTAACGAGTGGTAGTGTAGCTAAGGACAGCTGCAGGTATGCAAAGGTGCAAGATATCGGCTGGAGAGAAAATGATAATCTGGCAAACAGGGAGTGAAAAGGCGTGGCATAAATAGGATGTTCACGGGAGGAGCAAAAAGTTCACGCAGGCGTTACTCCTAGGATTCAATGCCCTCTTAAAGCAGCAGGTGGGGTGGGGTCCAACTCAGGGCTGCTGTTAGAAATCATAGGGACCTGTACAGCCTACCAGACAGGGCCCCCCCATACCTGAAATTATCAAATGCCCTCTGAAGAGCAAAGAGTTCACCAGAAACAAGAGACAAGGCAATGAATCACACAGGACGCTGTCTAACATCTCAGGTGGCTCAGCAAGGAGATTTTGGGTTCAAATCTACTACCAAGTTAGCCAGTGAAGTCATGACCTGCGTACTTGACGATGGGTCAGTGACTGTCTAGGTAATGAAGCCCAAGCTTGTACCTTTTAGAACAAGGCACAGTGCCCATGTTTCTGCAGTTGGCATTTACTGATCATCGTTACCCAAACCGAACCGCCACTATCTGAACAACAGGGAGGAGAATCCGACAGATGTTCTAACCCTTTGCTGCTCCACCCTAAACTAGAAATGAAAGATTTGGCTTGAGTTATGCTTTAAATTGACATCTATTGTAGAAAGAAAAGTAGCCCAAACCAACCGAGCCATGATTCTTCATGCACCGATGAGGAACCTGTGATGTGCTATGAGTTGAGGTCATAAATAGGCTCTTTGGAAAGAATCCCAATTACTCCTCTACAATGGTCCCCTCACCACTTGCTCGACGAAAGGATTCAGACTCTTAAACAGAATTTTATCCATTAATATTAAAAGTAGACCAACAAGGTCGGGGCCATTTGACTTGAAGGAGTCTCAGAACAGATGGATTTTCTCTGTAATGGGCGATACTAATAAATGTATCTTGGACTCTTTGAAGTTGAAGGGCTCCATCCTTGTTTGTCCACTTTTCAGAAATAGGTTCTTGCCTAATAAGTCATTTTTTTGTAAAAATCAAAGTACAAAATGTGGTAACTGAATTCAACCAGTCTGCAGTCTTCTGTCATTGTCCTAACAATTGCACTTCCCTATTGGAGGAGAACAGCTGGGGGGGAATCCATAGTGGAGAAGGATCTCTGGGGGGTTTTTGGTAGATCATAAGCTCAATAATAACATTCAATGCCAAGCTGTGGCTTCCATAGCGAGCAAAGTCCTTTCTTGTATAAGAGCAGGAACGGCCCGTCCATTGTGGGCGCACGGGCCCGGCCCCCCCTATCCACCGCTGCTTCCCTCTCCTATCCATGCGCCCGGCTTCTTTCAGGACGCCGGGCGCATGAATACCTATGGCGGGGGTGTGTTTTTTAAAGCACCTGATAAGAGCCAGAGGCTCTAATCGGCTTCAAAATAGGGTGGGCTTGGGGTGCGTCTGGAGCCCACCCAAGTGTGTTGCAACAGCAAATGAATATTCGCTGTTGCAACACTGATCCTCCTCCCGGCTAATCGGGAAGCGGGTCTGATATTCGTCACCTGATTGGCTGAAAGGACAGGCGATCCTATTGGACGCCTAGGAGGAGGGAAGGAGACGCACGGCGGAAACGAGGAGGTGAAGACACAGAAGCTGCTGCATGCTGCACCGATGTGCTCGATCCCCGCCACTGTCCAATGTGCTCGATCCCCGCCACTGTCCAATGTGCTCGATCCCCGCCACTGCCCGATGATCCCTGCCGCTGCCCAATGTGCCCGCCGATGCCCGATCCCCGCCGTTGCCTGATGTGCTTGCCGTCTAGATGGGGTAAGTGCCAGTGGACCGGCAGACAGCAAGGGTGGGGGGTTTGAGGCTCCGCGGGCTAGGGTGTGGTTGCTTGCTGCCCCCCCAAACAAAAACCACCAGCTGCCACTGTATAAGAGAGGTATGGACTCCAGAGAGAGAGAGATATCATCTGTACAAATCATTAGTAAGACCTCATCTTCAGTTTTGGGCTCCAGTTCTCAAAAAGGATATCGGGGAACTGGAGAAAGTGCAGAGAAGGGCAACCAAACTGATAAGAGGCATGGAGGAGCTCAGCTATGAGGAAAGATTAGAGGAACTGAAATTATTCTCTCTTGAGAAGAGGAGATTAAGGGGGGATATGATCACCATGTATAAATCCATAAGGGGGGATATGATCCCCATGTATAAATCCATAAGGGGGGATATGATCTCCATGTATAAATACATAAGGGGGATATGATCTCCATGTATAAATACATAAGGGGGGATATGATCTCCATGTATAAATACATAAGGGGGATATGATCTCCATGTATAAATACATAAGGGGGGATATGATCTCCATGTATAAATACATAAGGGGGGATATGATCTCCATGTATAAATACATAAGGGGGATATGATCTCCATGTATAAATACATAAGGGGGGATATGATCTCCTTGTATAAATACATAAGGGGGATATGATCACCATGTATAAATACATAAGGGGGGATATGATCACCATGTATACATACATAAGTGGGATATGATCACCATGTATACATACATAAGGGGGATATGATCTCCATGTATAAATACATAAGGGGGGATATGATCTCCATGTATAAATACATAAGGGGGGATATGATCACCATGTATAAATACATAAGGGGGGGATATGATCACCATATATAAATACATAAGGGGGAATATGATCACCATGTATAAATACATAAGGGGGGATATGATCACCATGTATAAATACATAAGGGGGATATGATCTCCATCTATAAATACATAAGGGGGGATATGATCTCCATGTATAAATACATAAGGGGGGATATGATCTCCATGTATAAATACATAAGGGGGGATATGATCACCATGTATAAATACATAAGGGGGGATATGATCACCATGTATAAATACATAAGGGGGGATATGATCTCCATGTATAAATACATAAGGGGGGATATGATCTCCATGTATAAATACATAAGGGGGGATATGATCACCATGTATAAATACATAAGGGGGGATATGATCACCATGTATAAATACATAAGGGGGGATATGATCTCCATGTATAAATACATAAGGGGGGGATATGATCTCCATGTATAAATACATAAGGGGGGGATATGATCTCCATGTATAAATACATAAGGGGGATATGATCTCCATCTATAAATACATAAGGGGGGATATGATCACCATATATAACGACATCAGGGGGGATGGTCAGGTGTCCACAAATTCTATGTAATGGTCATGAAAGTTTATTAAAAAGTACAATACTCTTATGCATTCCTTTCATATATTATGTGTTTGATTACAGGAGTGCACTGGGGGTAACCTACCTACCTTCTCTTCAAACACAAGTAAGTCCTGACTACCTCTGTTTGTATGAAATCTATTTTGTAACATCAATTCCATGTAATTCCGATGATGATACGTTGGATTTGTTTCCTTTGGTTATGGTGCTGTACCCGAATACATTAGAGGGTGCACAACTGTGTTAGATAATGTTATCATTTTTATATTCCAATTGATATAAATAAAGTGTAAAAATGGAACTTTACCCAGGACATTTTTTACTTTACAATAAGGGAAGGTTAGAGCCTTGGGGTTTTGCTACTATTGTAAAAGACTTGGGGCACCTAATGCGATGCTTGAACCCAAATTGCGGCGGATTGGTCAAATTGCATTAACAGTGGGGAGGGGCTTTAAGAGGCGCGGTCACATAAATCCCAAGCCTCCATGTACCCATATAATATGCTTTTGTTGCTGTTCCACTAGTGAGAGTTTCACAGACATGCATAAACCTCAGCACCTTCATTTTTTAATGAACAACTTGCAATAAATAAATGCTTTTCTGCAGACAGAGGTAAAATTAGAACTTCATTAAAATAGTCAAGGACTTGGATCACTCCCCTCTAGTTCTCAGCATGACTCCCACCCAGTCCTCTAAGCGATATACCCGGAGAGTCAAAATAGTCAGGAACTGGTTATTAGCCCGCACCTGCTGAGCGCAGGCGCATGGAAAGCAAAGAGTGCAGGGGTCAGGTGTACATAACACACAGAGTGCAGGGGTCAGGTGTACATAACACAGAGTGCAGGGGTCAGGTGTACATAACACACAGAGTGCAGAGGTCAGCTGTACATAACACACAGAGTGCAGGGATCAGGTGTACATAACACACAGAGTGCAGGGGTCAGGTGTACATAACACACAGAGTGCAGGGGTCAGGTGTACATAACACACAGAGTGTAGGGGTCAGGTGTACATAACACACAGAGTGCAGAGGTCAGCTGTACATAACACACAGAGTGTAGGGGTCAGGTGTACATAACACACAGAGTGCAGGGGTCAGGTGTACATAACACACAGAGTGCAGGGGTCAGGTGTACATAACACAGAGTGCAGGGGTCAGGTGTACATAACACACAGAGTGCAGAGGTCAGCTGTACATAACACACAGAGTGCAGGGATCAGGTGTACATAACACACAGAGTGCAGGGGTCAGGTGTACATAACACACAGAGTGCAGGGGTCAGGTGTACATAACACACAGAGTGTAGGGGTCAGGTGTACATAACACACAGAGTGCAGAGGTCAGCTGTACATAACACACAGAGTGTAGGGGTCAGGTGTACATAACACACAGAGTGCAGGGGTCAGGTGTACATAACACACAGAGTGCAGGGGTCAGGTGTACATAACACACCGAGTGCAGGGGTCAGGTGTACATAACACACAGAGTGCAGAGGTCAGCTGTACATAACACACAGAGTGTAGGGGTCAGGTGTACATAACACACAGAGTGCAGGGGTCAGGTGTACATAACACACAGAGTGCAGGGGTCAGGTGTACATAACACACAGAGTGCAGGGGTCAGGTGTACATAACACACAGAGTGCAGAGGTCAGCTGTACATAACACACAGAGTGCAGGGGTCAGGTGTACATAACACACAGAGTGCAGAGGTCAGCTGTACATAACACACAGAGTGTAGGGGTCAGGTGTACATAACACACAGAGTGCAGGGGTCAGGTATACAAAACACAAGTGTAGGGGTCAGGAGTACTCAGTGCACAAAATGCAGGGGTTAGGCATGTGTAACCTTCAAGGGCCAGGTGTGTATAATGCACACAGTTCAGTGGACAGGAGCACAAAATGAAGAGAGTCCAGGAGTCAGCAAGCAATATGTTCCTTCACTTTCCCCTCTCAGCTACAACCCCCCCCCCCCCAAAAAAAAATAAAACACAAATCTACATGCTCTGGACCCCCAAGCACAAATCCCCCCTGCAAGCCAAATTTCTTCCCAAACAGAAATGCAAAATCACCCACTTCCTCCAAGTACACCCCCCTAATTCCACCAACGAGCACAACAAATTACCTCCCTCCTCAAATTCCTCCTCCCAGCACAAATTCCCTTCCTCCTGATCACAAATACCCTGGCCAAAACAACCCCTCTCAAAATAAATTCCCCCTCCCAGCACGAATCCCCCCCCCCCCTACACAACATCCTCTCCCCTACCTCCCCAAAATCCCTTCTTCTAGCATAAATCCTCTCCCTCCAATACTCCCTCACAGCACAGATCATTCCCCCCCTCCAAAAAAAATCCATCTTCCAAGAACACCCCTCAGCACTATTCCTCGCCCTCCTCACCCCCCCCTGCCCTACCCCCCATACCCCTCCCAGCACAAAATCCTTAAACTATGGAGATGCAAGCATGTAAAAGCCATGTATCATTCTTTCCATATCCTTGGTAGGCTGGCCTATGAGTTTGCCGTGTCCCTGGTAGGCTGGCTTATGAGGTTGCTATGTCCCTGGTAGGCTGGCTTATGAGGTTGCTATGTCCCTGGTAGGCTGGCTTATGAGGTTGCTATGTCCCTGGTAGGCTGGCTTATGAGGTTGCTATGTCCCTGGTAGGCTGGCTTATGAGGTTGCTATGTCCCTGTTAGGCTGGCCTATGAGGTTGCCCTATCCCTGGTAGGTTGGCTTATGAGGTTGCTACAGTATCTCACAAAAGTAAGTACACCCCTCACATTTGTGTAAATCTTTTCTTCTATCTTTTCATGTGACAACACTGAAGAAATGACACTTTGCTACAATGTAAAGTAGTGAGTGTACAGCTTGTATAACAGTGTAAATTTTCTGTCCCCTCAAAAAAACTCAACACACAGCCATTAATGTCTAAACCGCTGGCAACAAAAGTCAGTACACCCCTAAGTTAAAAATGTCCAAATTGGGCCCAAAGTGTCAATATTTTGTGTGGCCACCATTATTTTCCAGCACTGCCTTAACCCTCTTGGGAATGGAGGTCACCAGAGCTTCACAGGTTGTCACTAGAGTCCTCTTCCCCTCCCCCATGATGACATCACGGAGCTGGTGGATGTTAGAGACCTTGTGCTCCTCCACCTTCTGTTTGAGGATGCCCCACAGATGATCAATAGGGTTTAGGTCTGGAGACATGCTTGGCCAGTCCATCACCTTTACCCTCAGCTTCTTTAGCAAGGCAGTGGTGGTCTTGGAGATGTGTTTGGGGTGGTTATCATGTTGGAATACTGCCCTGTGGCCCAGTCTCTGAAGGGAGGGGATCATGCTCTGCTTCAGTATGTCACAGTACATGTTGGCATTCATGGTTCCCTCAATGATCTGTAGCCCCCCAGTGCCGGCAGCACTCATGCAGCCCCAGACCATGACACTCCCACCACCATGCTTGACTGTAGACAAGACACACTTGTCTTTGTCCTCCTCACCTGGTTGTCCTGTCCCAGGTAGGCTGGCCTATGAGGCTGCCCTGTCCCAGGTAGGCTGGCCTATGAGGTTGCCCTGTCCCTGGTAGGCTGGCCTGTGAGGTTGCCCTGTCCCAGGTAGGCTGGCCTATGAGGTTGCCATGTCCCTGGTAGGCTGGTCTATGAGTTTGCCCTGTCCCTGGTAGGCTGGCCTATGAGGATGCCCTGTCCCTGGTAGGCTGGCCTATGAGGCTGCCCTGTCCCTGGTAGGCTGGCCTATGAGGTTGCCATGTCCCTGGTAGGCTGGTCTATGAGTTTGCCCTGTCCCTGGTAGGCTGACCTATGAGGATGCCCTGTCCCTGGTAGGCTGGCCTATGAGGCTGCCCTGTCCCTGGTAGGCTGACCTATGAGGATGCCCTGTCCCAGGTAGGGCTGGCCTATGAGTTTGCCCAGTCCCTGGTAGGCTGGTCTATGAGTTTGCCCTGTCCCTGGTAGGCTGACCTATGAGGATGCCCTGTCCCTGGTAGGGCTGGCCTATGAGTTTGCCCAGTCCCTGGTAGGCTGGTCTATGAGTTTGCCCTGTCCCTGGTAGGCTGACCTATGAGGATGCCCTGTCCCTGGTAGGGCTGGCCTATGAGTTTGCCCAGTCCCTGGTAGGCTGGCCTATGAGGTTGCCATAACTCAGGCAGGGTGTCACTCAGGTTGCCTCATGTTTTGGCTCAGTGCTGTCATATGGAGGCATTCATGTATATAATGTTAGTACTGTATATACTGTATGTAGGTCACTAATACTTTAATACTAAACAATTGTTCTCAGTTTTCCATTGCTGCCAACACCAGAATACCAATCAATATTTAAATCATGTAATATATCCCAGATAATCATTTGTCTTCCCTTTTCTGTATCTTCAGCATCTGTAATGTGTGCAAATGAGAGGTGCGCCGGTGATGAGTACTGTGATAGCAGCGGCACCGCCTGCCAGTGTAATTCCACCATCTACCCCTATACAGGTATAGTGTGCTAGAATCCAATGGCCATCAATAAGGCTCAACGACACTTCACCTTCCTACATACTCTACAGGATATGAATGGTTGTATAAGAAGCACAAATCCAACATCTTAAACACATTATAATATACACTATATTACCAAAAGTATTGGGACGCATGCCTTTACACGCACATGAACTCTAATGACATCCCAGTCTTACTCCGGAGGGTTCAATATGGAGTTGGCTCCGCCCTTTGCAGCTATAACAGCTTCACCTCTTCTGGGAAGGCCGTCCACAAGGTTTAGGAGTGTGTCTATGGGAATGTTTGACCATTCTTCCAGAAGACCATTTGTGAGGTCAGGTACTGATGTTGGACGAGAAGGCCTGGCTCCTTCTGTTGCTGGGAGGACGTCATATGATGTGCTCCCATGATTGCGCTTCTCACGCGCCACCCCTCAGGCATCTGTGATCGCTGTGTCCTTTGAAAACAGATCGTAGTAAAGAACCAGTCACAGCTGATCACAGTGTATACTGGATTGGCAAGTTATTGGCTTTCCTCAAGTCATGCATGATAGCGCATGAGGAGAAGAGAGCCAATAGTGTGCAAATCCAAACTTCTACATCGATAACCAGGGCACTGATCAACAGTGCAGTCCCAACAGTGCTGCCAACTAGTGCCAATCAGTGCCACCTATCATTGCAGCCCCATCAGTGCCACGTAATCAGTGCCCATCAGTGCAGCATCATCAGCGCCCATCTTAGTGAAGGGGAAAAATTACTCATTTACAAAATGTTATAACAGAAACTAAGAAAACTTTTTTTCATATTTTTTTTTTCTGTCTTTTTTCTTTTGTTTAGAAAAAAAAAATAAAACCCCCGCAGTGGTGATTAAATACCACCAAAAGAAAGCTCTGCCTGTCTAAAAAAAAAAAAGATGAAAATGTCAAATAGGTTCCAGTGTTACATGACCGCGTAATTGTCATTCAAAGTTGGACGGCTGTGAAAGCTGAATATTGTCCTGGGCAGGAAGGGGGTGAAAGTGCCCGGGACTGAGGGGGTTACTCACCACTGGGGTTTTTTTTTTTTCTTTGCTAAACAAATGAAGAAAGTCTGAAAATTTGGAAAAAAAAACAAAAGTTTTTCTTTGTTTTAGTTATAAAATTTTCTAAATAAGTAATTATTCTCCTTCACTGATGAGACTGCACTGATAGGTGGTACTGATGAGGAGGCATTATTATACAGTACTAATGGGCACTGATAGGCGGTACTAATGGGCACTGATAGACGATATTGATGAGGAGGCACCAATATACAGCACTAATGGGCACTGATAGGTGGTATTGATGAGGAGGCACCAATATACAGCACTAATTGGCACTGATAGGCGGTACTAATGGGCACTGATAGACGATATTGATGAGGAGGCACCAATATACAGCACTAATGGGCACTGATAGACGATATTGATGAGGAGGCACCAATATACAGCACTAATGGGCATAGATAGGTGGTATTGATGAGGAGGCACCAATATACAGCACTAATGGGCACTGATAGGCGGTATTGATGAGGAGGCACTAATATACAGCACTAATGGGCACTGATAGGCGGCATTGATGAGGAGGAGGCACCAATATACAGCACTAATGGGCACTGATAGCTGGTATCGATGAGGAGGCACCAATATACAACAGTAATGAGCACTGATAGGCGGTATTGATGAGGAGGCACTAATATACAGCACTAATGGGCACTAATAGGCAGTATTGATGATCAGGCACCAATATACAACACTAATGGGCACTGATAGGTGGTATTGATGAGGAGGCATTAATATACAGCACTAATGGGCACTGATAGGCGGTATTAAGGAGGAGGCACTAATATACAGTACTAATGGGCACTGATAGGTGGTATCGATGAGGAGGCACCAATATACAGCACTAATGGGCGCTGATAGGCGGTATTGATGAGGAGGCACTAATATACAGCACTAATGGGCACTGATAGGCGGTATTGATGAGGAGGCACTAATATACAGCACTAATGGGCACTGATAGGCGGTATTGATGAGGAGGCACTAATATACAGCACTAATGGGCACTAATAGGCAATATTGATGATCAGGCACCAATATACAACACTAATGGGCACTGATAGGTGGTATTGATGAGGAGGCACTAATATACAGCACTAATGGGCACTGATAGGTGGTATCGATGAGGAGGCACCAATATACAGCACTGATGGGCGCTGATAGGCGGTATTGATGAGGAGGCACCAATATACAGCACTAAAGGGCACTGATAGGTGCTATTGATGAGGAGGCACCAATATACAGCACTAAAGGGCACTGATAGGTGCTATTGATGAGGAGGCACTGACAAGTATCACTGATGGCCACTGAAAGTCAGCACTGATGGGCATCACAGGTGGGCACTGGTGGGCATTGTTGATGGGGCTGCACTGATAATCATTGCATTGATTATATCAGTGCAGATCCCCCCTGTCACTAAAGCCACATTTTGGCCGTCCTCTCCTCACACACTGTAGGGTGCAGAGATAACTGGAGACAACCGGCACTTCCTAGTCACACTGTGATTGGGTACAGCTGATCACACGGTAAAGAGCCTATGTCATAGGCTCTTTACCGTGATCGGAGATGCGGTGTGTCCGAGCCATACCCCGGCCCAACGAACACGGTGCTGGCTGCGCGCCCCCTGGGGCACACACTGAGCGGCATGTTCTGAAGGACGTCATATGACATTCCAGTCAGAACGGGAAAGCCACCGCCCGGCTGTCATTCTGCTATAGATCGGGCGGGATGTGGTTAAATATCACCAGAAGAAAGCTCTATCTGTCTCCAAAAAAAATTATAAAAATGGAATTTGGGCACAACATTGCATTCAAAGTGTGATAGCACTGAAAATTGGCCTGGCCAGAAAGTGGGTGAAAGTGCCCGGTATTAAGTAAAAAAAGTGGTTAAGTAAAAAATTTTAAAATAAAGTATAAATAAAGATTATATTAAAAAAATCATGAAAAATGTGCTTTAAAATTATTTTTCATGATTTTTTTAATATAATCTTTATTTATACTTGATTTTAAAATTTTTTACTTAACCACTTTTTTTACTTAATACCGGGCACTTTCACCCACTTTTAACCATTTTAAGTACAGCAGTTTTATTCTCCAGGGTCTCTGCTTTTAGAAATATATACTTTCTTGCAGGGGGTTTACCGTCATTTCTAGCAAAAAATGCTGATAAACAGGTGTGCAAAAAAATGGTTAATTAAATTTTTTTTTTTGTTTTTGTTTTTGTTTTATTTTATCAGAAAGCCGTCCAACTCCAACAGTTGATTGCAGTGGAGGAAAGCTTAATGTGTTCATATCCAAATGTTTGCTGGAAAGAAATGGTTATACCACCTCGAGTATAAGTCTGCAAAGTCCCTCATGCTTGGCTGATAGAGAGATTGTGAACGGAACGGCGCAGATGACTTTTCACCGACCTCTGATGAACAACGACTGCGGTGATATTGTGGAAGTAAGTCTCGGCTACACAGCTCGGCTATGTATTATAGAAGACCATTGGCACAGGGGAGGTATAAAGATGTAGCACCCTCCTAGTTGGGTTTGCTAGGTAAATCTAGTTTTTTGGCTCCTTCTGTAATCAAGGGAGCGGAGATTGTTTGGTTTGGTCTGTTCAGGCTTTCACAGGTTGATTGCTTCCTCTTGCCTCTAGAAGACGCTTCTGCATCTTAGGGAGGGAGAATTGAAATAGCCAGCCTAAATATTAATCAGGGCCTAGCCAATCCCTGAGAAGGTGCACCCAGAAAGCGGCTGGGCAGCTGATATAGTCTGAACACCTGGAGAGATTGTCCCTAGGAAGGAGAGTTCCCAGCTCCGGGGGGGGGGGGGCTGTTGCCCCTGAGGCAGCTAAAGGAAATGGACTAGGTTGCTGTTCTGCAAGGTTTTGGGAGCTGCAGTGCTGGAACATAGAAGCAGCCTGGATCTGACTACAAGCTTTCTTCAAGGGATCTGGTCTGGAGAAGTATTATTTTTCTCATTGAGTGGAAACTGGAGGAAGCTCGAAGGAGGCCTAGCCAATCCCTTAGAAGGTGCACCCAGAAAGCGTAAGGGCAGCTGATATAGTCCGAAGCCCTGGAGAGATTGTCTTTCCCCAGGAAGGAGAGTTCCCAGCCCGGGGGGGGGGGGGGCAGTTGCCCCTGAGGCAGCTAAAGGACTAGGTTGTGTTCTGCAAGGTTTTGGGAGCTGCAATTCTGGAACGTAGAAGCAGCCTGGATCTGACAACCAGCTTTCTTCAAGGGATCTGGTCTGGAGAAGTATTGTTTTTCTCATTGAGTGGAGGAAGCTTAAAGGAGGCCTAGCCAATCCCTGAGAAGGTGCTCCCAGAAAGCGGCTGGGCAGCTGATATAATCAGAAGCCCTGAAGAGATTCTCTTTCCCCAGGAAGGAGAGTTTCCAGCATGGGGGGGCAGTTGCCCCTTAGGCAGCTAAAGGACTAGGTTGCTGTTCTGCAAGGTTTTGGGAGCTGTAGTGCTGGAACGTAGAAGCAGCCTGGATCTGACTACAAGTTTTCTTCAAGGGATCTGGTCTGGAGAAGTATTGTTTTTCTCATTGAGTGGAAACTGGAGGAAGCTTGAAGGAGGCCTAGCCAATCCCTGAGAAGTTGCACCCAGAAAGTGGCTGGGCAGATATTAATACTATTAAATATTCCATGCCCCAATCCCTTTCCTGTTACAAGTCCTGCAAGCAATAAATTACAATTGCATAGAATGCATGAAGGTACAAAAACCTTCAGCCTTCACAACCACTTTAATCGTTGGTGGTGTGCCCTACTAATGACCTGTAGAGAGCATCTGAGTTTACAACCACCTTAAAAAGGACATATATAGTATATAGTGTATATATAGTGTATTATCACTAAACACATATTGTGAGCTATTATAGCCAAGCTTAACTTAGTGTTTTTTGTCTTTCACATTTTCTCTATCCATGATTTTGTAATAAATAAAATAAAGAAATTTGTAGAAAATCCACTAGAGGGAGCACTCTGGCTTTCTTAACCACTTTAAAGGACCGGGCCTTTTCCTGACATTTATTGCTTACAAGTTAAAATCTGTATTTTTTGCTCGAAAATTACTTAGAACCCCCAAACTAATTATATATACCGGTATATGGTTCTGCACATGTCTACTGGCAGGAGACAGGCTTTTCTATTCAGGCTGTGGCTTCTCTCTAAAGAAATTGAACTGCAAGACTTTGAACAGTTGCGGTGCTTTGATTTCCCTGAAATTTCGCTGATTTAAACTGAAAGTTGGGCTTATAAACTTTTGCTTTTGCAGAATTATTGGTGGTGTTGTAAGTTCTCTGACTTAGTTTAACATCTCACGCTTTTTTCAAGAATTTCTAACAAACAGAAAAAAAGTGTATAATATATATATATATATAAATATAAAAAATCTTACTTTTGATTTCTCCACAGCTAAATACGACCCATGTCACGTACCGGAACACCTTGAATATTTTCGCCGTCACGACTCCACTTCAAACGCGAGAAAATTTTGCTGTGAATGTTTCCTGCACTTACCCGCTGGGAATAAATGTTCTGCCTAATACAACACTGAATCCGATACTTGGGTAATGACTCGGAATGAGTGAAATTGGAAGTTTTCTATTTTTTTTAACATTTTTGCAGACAATTGAAAGATTTTGGCAAAATTTTGCCATTTTTGGTGAAATACAGTGAATCTGGAAAGAATTCACAGCGCTTCACTTTTATTATGTTACAGCCCTATTCCAAAAGGGATTCAATTATTTTCCTCAGTATTCTACAATACCTATTTTCGGGCAGTTTCTCCCATTCTTCTTCTTTGCAGGACCTCTCAAGCTCCATCAGGTTGGATGGGGCTTGAGAGGTTGGATGGTCGGTGCACAGCCATTTTCAGATCTCTCCAGAGATGTGCAATCAGGTTCAAGTCTGACCTCTGGTTGGGCCACTCGAGAACATTCACAGAGTTGTCCCGTAGCCACTCCTTTGTTATCTTGGCTGTGTGCTTAGGGCCGTTGTCCTGTTGGAAGATGAACCTTCGCCCCAGTCTGAGGTCCAGAGCGCTCTGGAGCAGGTTTTCATCAAGGATATCTCTGTACATTGCTGCATTCATCTTTCTCTCCATCCTGACTAGTCTCCCAGTTACTGCCGTTAAAAACATCCCCACAGCATGATGCTGCCACCACCATGCTTCACTGTAGGGATGGTATTGGCCAGGTGATGAGTTGTTCCTGGTTTCCTCCAGACATGACGCTTGCCATTCAGGCCAAAGAGTTCAATCTTTGTTTCATCAGACCAGAGAATTTTGTTTCTCATGGTCTCAGAGTCCTTCAGGTGTCTTTTGGGAAACTCCAGGTGAGCTGTCATGTGCCTTTTACTGAGGAGTGGCTTCCGTCTGGCCACTCTACCATACAGGCCTGGTTGGTGGAGTGCTGCAGAGATGGTTGTTCTCCTGGAATGTTCTCCTCTCTCCACAGAGAAACGCTGGAGGTCTGTCAGAGTGACCATCGGGTTCTTGGTCACCTCCCTGACTACGGTCCTTCTCCTCCGATCGCTCAGTTTGGCCGGGCGGCCCGCTCTAGGAAGAGTCCTGGCGGTTCCAAACTTCTTCCATTTATGTATGATGGAGGCCACTGTGCTCATTGGGACCTTCAACGCTGCAGAAATGTTTCTGTACCCTTCCCCGATCTGTGCCTCCATACAATCCTGTCTCGGAGGTCTACAGACAATTCCTTGGACTCCATGGCTTGGTTTGTGCTCTGACATGCACTGTTAACGGTCTACAGACAATTCCTTGGACTTCATGGCTTGGTTTGTGCTCTGACATGCACTCTTGACTGTGGGACCTTCTATAGACAGATGTTC
The DNA here is from genome assembly GCA_037952835.1 of Lithobates septentrionalis. Lineage (NCBI taxonomy): Eukaryota > Metazoa > Chordata > Amphibia > Anura > Ranidae > Lithobates > Lithobates septentrionalis. The sequence continues at coordinate 91,138 of JBBDGP010002896.1, read as the reverse complement.
TTGTATTAAAGCTTTAAGGCTCGGATCACACTGCTGCAACCCAATTGTCATGTGACTTCCAGTGCTACTATGTAGTGCGATTTGCTTGAAACTTGGATGCGACTTTGAAGTTGCATCAGCATCAGATAAAAAGCATTCCTGAAAGACTTTGATGATACCAATGTTTTTTTGTTTTATACCCTCACCTCTCTTTCCTGGTCATGCTTGCTGCCTAAAAACTCTCCTCCCAAGCAGGGCCGATGCTGGACTTTTATGTGCCCTGGGCAAGACCAGCTACAGACAATACCACAACCTGAACAATTCCGATCTTTGTTCTTAGAGACACATCACTACCTTTGGACACCTTTTATATCTAAAGTTCACCTGTGTTTAGACTATGAACAAGTATAAGTACTTTCATATTCTTGCCAAACAAGCTATCACTTACCTCTATAGCTGTGTGTACCGTGAAGTACTTCATCTTTAAAGATCACAACAGAGACTCTGAAGTCAGATTCCAGTCCTTCATTTAATCGTTTGTAATGCCTACTGTTTGTTTTCATTAGGGGGCTGACAGCCTGTCAAAATTCCGCTACCAGAAAATAGGAGAAAAAGATTCCGGATTTAATTTCTTCTGTTGTGAACTTTGAAGATTAATTTCTCCACAATGCCCATAACTACAGAGGTGAATACCGGTGTCTTTTGACCACTTCCCACCCGCCGAATAGCAAAATGACGGAGGAGCGGTGCGGCTCTTGTTCTGGGATGACGTCATATGACGGCGCCCAGTTTAGCCGAGAACGCGCTCCTGTGGGGGCGTGCGGTGTGGTGAACGTGGGCGCGCCGTGTTCCTGGGGCACGGCACAACCCCGATCTCGGCAAATCCAATCACAGCTGATCACCTGTAAACAAGCTAGTGCCGTTTATCGGCTCGCCTTGCCTCACACTGACAGAGTGAGCGGTGAGGATAGCCGATCAGTGGCACCTCCCCACAGGAGAGTGCAGCCCCAACAATGCCCATCAGTGATGCCACTCTGTGCCCGTCAGTGACACCAATCAGTGCCCATCAGTGACACCAATCTGTGCCCATCAGTTATGCCAATCAGTGCTGCCTTTCAGTGCCCATCACTGCCACCCATCAGTGCCACCCATCAATGCCCATCAGTGCCGCCCATCAGTGCCACCTATCATTGCCCATCAGTGCCACCTATCAATGCCCATCAGTGCCACCTATCATTGCCCATATATGCCACCTGTCAGTGCTGCCCATTAGTGCTTATCAGTGCCACCCATCAGTGCCCACCTGTGCCAACTATCATTGCCGCCTATCAGTGCCCATCAGTACCACCTATCATTGCCATAAGTGCCACCCATCAATGCCTGCCCATCAGTGCCTCCCATCAGTGCCACCTACCAGTGCCCATTAGTGCTGCATATCAGTGCTGCATATTAGTGCCACCTATCAGTGCCTATCAGTGCTGCATATTAGTGCCCTTCAGTGTCACCTCATCGGTGCCCATCAGTGAAGGAGAAAAATTTCTAATTTCAAAATGTAATGACAGAAACCAAGAAAACGCTTTTTTTTTCTAAATTTTTGTTCTTTTTTTCGTTGTTTTTAGCAAAAAAAAAAAAAAACAGCCGTGATTAAATACCACCAAAAGAAAGCTCTGTTTGTGTGAAGAAAATGATGATAATTTCATATGTGTACAGTGTTACATGACCGCATAATTGTCATTCAAAGTATAACAGCGCTGAAGGCTGACAATTGTCCTGGGCAGGAAGGGGGTGAAAGTGCCCGGTATTGATGAGGTTAAAATGATTTAACAGCTTGTTTAGAAATTTAGAAGTTTAAATTTAGTTTGAAAAGTCGGGGGGAGCAGGTTCATGTACAAATCCCCCCTCCTCCATGTATACCCGATCGATATATTCACACTATCCTAATATTTCATCAGTGTAAAAGACAATTGATTTTCATGCTTTGGCTTATCCCTACCAATGAGAGTTATCCACAGTATGTATAACCCGGGATTGGTTATTATTGAATTATAACGGGACCTGTGAAAATGGCAAAATAGTTTAGCACTGAATACCAAATGTTCTACATACAATCACCGGACACTTTATTGGGTCCACCTCGCTAGTAGAGGGTTGGACCCCCTTTGGCCTTCATTCTTGGTGGCAGAGATACAACAAGGTGTTGGAAACGTTCCTCAGAGATTTTCCTCCATAGTGACCTGATAACATCACATCCCAAAGGTGCTCTATTGGATGAGATGTGGTGAGTGTGGAGGCCATTGGAGGACAGGGACCTCATTGTCCAGTGGTGAGATGATTGGAGCTTTGTGACATGGAGCATTATCCTGCTGGAAGGAGCCATCAGAAGATGGGGACACTGTAGTCATAAAGGGATGGACATGGTCACCAACAATACTCAGGTACCCCATCCCCCACACCATTACACCCCCACCACCAGCCTGAACCGGTGATATCCCATCCCCCCACACCATTACACCCCCACCACCAGCCTGAACCGGTGATATCCCATCCCCCACACCCTTACACCCCCACCACCAGCCTGAACCGGTGATATCCCATCCCCCACACCCTTACACCCCCACCACCAGCCTGAACCGGTGATACCCCATCCCCCACACCATTACACCCCCACCACCAGCCTGAACCGGTGATATCCCATCCCCCACACCCTTACACCCCCACCACCAGCCTGAACCGGTGATATCCCATCCCCCACACCATTACACCCCCCACCACCAGCCTGAACCGGTGATATCCCATCCCCCCACACCATTACACCCCCACCACCAGCCTGAACCGGTGATATCCCATCCCCCACACCCTTACACCCCCACCACCAGCCTGAACCGGTGATACCCCATCCCCCACACCATTACACCCCCACCACCAGCCTGAACCGGTGATATCCCATCCCCCACACCCTTACACCCCCACCACCAGCCTGAACCGGTGATATCCCATCCCCCACACCATTACACCCCCACCACCAGCCTGAACCGGTGATACCCCATCCCCCACACCATTACACCCCCACCACCAGCCTGAACTGGTGATACCCCATCCCCCACACCATTACACCCCCACCACCAGCCTGTACCGGTGATACCCCATCCCCCACACCATTACACCACCACCACCAGCCTGAACCGGTGATACCCCATCCCCCACACCATTACACCCCCACCACCAGCCTGAACCGGTGGTACCCCATCCCCCACACCATTACACCCCCACCACCAGCCTGAACCGGTAATACCCCATCCCCCCACACCATTACACCCCCTACCACCAGCCTGAACCGGTGATATAAGGCAGGATGGATCCATGCACCAAATTCTGACCCCTCCATCTGAATGTCGGAGGTGAAATCCAGACTCATCAGACCAGGCAACGTTTTTCCAATCTTCTATTGTCCAATGTTGGTGATCCTGTGCCAATTGTAGCCTCAGTTTCCTGTTCTCAGCTGACAGGAGTGGCACCCGGTGTGGTCTTCTGCTGCTGTAGCCCATCTGCTTTAAGGTTGGATGTGTTGTGTGTTCAGAAATGGTATTCTGCATACCTTGGGTGTAACGAGAGGTTATTTGAGTTACTGTTGTCTTTCTATCATCTGGAACCAGTCTGCCCATTCTCCTCTGACCTCAACAAGGCATTTTCCTCCACACAACTGCCGCTCACTGGATATTTTCTCTTTTTCCCACCATTCTCTGTAAACCCCGAGAGATGGTTGTGTGCGAAAATCCCAGAAATACTCAGACCAGCCCGTCTGCCACCAACAACCAACCATGCCACGTTCAAAGTCACCGAGATCCCCTTTCTTCCCCATTCTGATGCACTGTTTGAACTTCAGCAAGTCGTCTTCACCACGTCTAGATGCCTCAATGCATTGAGTTGCTGCCCTGTGATTGGCTGATTAGCAATTTGTGTTACCGAGCAACTGAAGAGGTGTACCTAAAAAATTGGCCGGTGGGTGTATTGTATATGTGGATGTTGTATACATGAATGTGTCTATAGATTTCAGTTATATTGTAATGTTTTTTTTTTCTTTTGTTTCTTTTTTTTAGAACCACATTGATAAATCTCCCCGGAACAAATACTGACTATACTGTCAACATGGCAGCTTATGGGGATATTTCATATTCCATTTTCCTGCCAGCGACTGACCCGATATATCTGGATGGTTCTGTGTATATTTCTGTGGTTATTCCAGATCTGGATGTTAATATTTATAAAACCAAAGTGCTGAGAATCTATTCCTCTTCCGAAGAATCCAACACCCCTCAGTATCTGCTACTGGATGGGTAAGTACATAGGAGCGCCGGATGAATAGGAAACATATGAAAGCATATCATGTATTTGTTCACATTCTGTTCTAAACTCTTTGGGTACTTAAAGAGGTTCTGGTATGGGGGGGGGGGGGGAGGGGGCACACAGGGTGTGCCAGGTGTGCCTGGGCACACCCTGACCACCCCGTGCTGCACAGATTTCCTCTGCTGCTTGGCTTCAGAAAAAGGGACTGGGAAATATATGTCCTCAGTCCCTTTCTCTGTCTCAAAAGTGAGACATCAGGGGTCTGTTTAGACCCCTGATAGTTCACCAAAGCCCCCCCCCCCCCCCCAATGGGGCTCCTAAAATATTGTAAATACATGAATGAATAAATAAAAAGTTATTGTAAAAAAATATTTAAAAAAAAAAGTAATTGTAAAAAAGTAATAATAAAAAAAAATAAACTACTAACACCAACCTCTGCCCTACTGAGATTATATCTATAGATATACAGTATCTCACAAAAGTAAGTACACCCCTCACATTTTTGTAAATCTTTTCTTCTATCTTTTCATGTGACAACACTGAAGAAATGACACTTGTCTACAATGTAAAGTAGTGAGTGTACAGCTTGTATAACAGTGTAAATTTGCTGTCCCCTCAAAATAACTCAACACACAGCCATTAATGTCTAAACCGCTGGCAACAAAAGTCAGTACACCCCTAAGTGAAAATGTCCAAATTGGGCCCAAAGTGTCAATATTTTGTGTGGCCACCATTATTTTCCAGCACTGCCTTAACCCTCTTGGGCATGGAGTTCACCAGAGCTTCACAGGTTGTCACTGGAGTCCTCTTCCCCTCCCCCATGATGACATCACAGAGCTGGTGGATGTTAGAGACCTTGCGCTCCTCCACCTTCCGTTTGAGGATGTCCCACAGATGATCAATAGGGTTTAGGTCTGGAGACATGCTTGGCCAGTCCATCACCTTTACCCTCAGCTTCTTTAGCAAGGTATGGTCATCTTGTAGGTGTGTTTGGGGTGGTTATCATGTTGAAATACTGCCCTGTGGCCCAGTCTCTGAAGGGAGGGGATCATGCTCTGCTTCAGTATGTCACAGTACATGTTGGCATTCATGGTTCCCTCAATGATCTGTAGCCCCCCAGTGCTGGCAGCACTCATGCAGCCCCAGACCATGACACTCCCACCACCATGATTGACTGTAGACAAGACACACTTGTCTTTGTCCTCCTCACCTGGTTGCCGCCACACACGCTTGTCACCATCTGAACCAAATAAGTTTATCTTGGTCTCATCAGACCACAGGACATCTTTCCAGTAATCCATGTCCTTAGTCTGCTTGTCTTCAGCAAACTGTTTGTGGTCTTTCTTGTGCATCATCTTTAGAAGAGGCTTCCTTCTGGGGCGACAGCCATGCAGACCAATTTGATGCAGTGTGCGGCGTATGGTCTGAGCACTGACGGGCATAATTTTTGCATAAAAGACGACATTAATAAAAAGTTTTTTTTTTCATCTTGTTCAGGTGCCCAACAATAAACCAGACCACTGACATAGTGACTGTATTATCCAATGGAATCAGCAATGAATCTCAGTTCATAATAAAAAATCTTCAGTTTCCCAATTTAGTCGGGTTCAGACTGTCTGCTGATGTTATACTCTGCACAGATAACTGCACTTCGGTAAGACTTGACATTGCTTTGGATGATGTATGATTTTCATATTTAAAATTATTTTTTAATGCTAAATCTGTAAGAAACAGCAGCTAATCAAAGCAGATTGCGGTTTGCCTTTAAATAGAGCAAAACCGGTAGTAGAGCAGCGGCGTCCACTCCACAAGGGATGCAGGGGCGACGCCCCCCTAATCTCCATGTGCCCAGCCCCCAATTTCCATGTGCCCAGCCCCTAATCTCCATGTGCCCAGCCCCCAATCTCTATGTGCCCAGCCCCTAATCTCCATGTGCCCAGCCCCTAATCTCCATGTGCCCAGCCCCTAATCTCCATGTGCCCAGCCCCTAATCTCCATGTGCCCAGCCCCTAATCTCCATGTGCCCAGCCCCTAATCTCCATGTGCCCAGCCCCTAATCTCCATGTGCCCAACCCCTAATCTCCATGTGCCCAGACCCTAATCTCCATGTGCCCAGCCCCTAATCTCCATGTGCCCAGCCCCCAATCTCTATGTGCCCAGCCCCTAATCTCCATGTGCCCAGCCCCTAATCTCCATGTGCCCAGCCCCCAATCTCCATGTGCCCAGCCCCTAATCTCCATGTGCCCAGCCCCCAATCTCCATGTGCCCAGACCCCAATCTCCATGTGCCCAGCCCCTAATCTCCATGTGCCCAGCCCCCAATCTCTATGTGCCCAGCCCCCAATCTCTATGTGCCCAGCCCCCAATCTCCATGTGCCCAGCCCCTAATCTCCATGTGCCCAGCCCCCAATTTTCATGTGCCCAGCCTCTAATCTCCATGTGCCCAGCTCCTAATCTCCATGCGGAGATTAGATTGATAGCAGCGCAGCCATTGGCTCCAGCTGCTGTCAATCAAATCCAATGTTTCGGGCAACCGGGGGGGCGGGGCCGAGTCCTGCTGTCTGTGTCAGGTCCCAAAGGAGAACGCTTCTCTGATGGGGCACCCGAGAAGAGGAGGAGCCACCAGCGCCGCTGAGGGACCCGAGAAGAGGAGGATCGGGGCCACTCTGTGCAAAACCAACTGCACAGAGGAGGTAAGTATGACATGTTTGTTATTTAAAAAAAAACAAAAAACGAGATTTTAGTAACCCTTTAAAGTGAGGGGTAAGGGTTATTTTTTTTTTTTTAACCACTTCATTACCTGGCTATAGTAATATGACGTCTGCAGGAGGGATCTCCCATCCTGGGCGGGTGTCATATGACGTCCTGGGCTTCCCGCACGCGCGCGGCGTTGCTTGGGACTCGGTGCGCGTGCCCGGCAGCCGCGATGTCTGCCGGGCACCTGTGATTGCCTGTGAACACAGTGTGGGATCCAGAGGAGAGGAGACCGATGGTGTGTTCCCAGTACAAAGGAACACCGATTTTTTACCAAAAATATGTAGAAGAATACATATCAGCCTAAACTAAGGAAAAAATTGTTTGTTTTTTTTGTTTTTTTTAAATGGGATATTTATTATAGCAAAAAGTAAAAAATGTGTTTTTTTTCAAAATTGTCGCTCTTCTTTTGTTTATAGTGCAAAAAATAAAAACTGCAGAGGCGATCCAATGCCACCAAAGGAAAGCTCTATTTGTGGGGAAAAAAACATAAAAATTTCATATGTGTACAGTGTCACATGACCGCGCAATTGTCATTCAAAGTGTGACAGCGCTGAAAACTAAAAATTGGTCTGGGCAGGAAGGGGGTGAAAATGCCCGGTATTGAAGCAGTTAAATAACAAACATGTAATACTTACCTCCACTGTGCAGCTCGTTTCGCACAGAGTGGCCCCGAACCTGGTCTTCTGGGGTCCCCTGGCGGCTCTCGCGGCTCCTCCCCACATCAGATAACCCCCTAGGAGAAGCGCTCTCCTAGGGGGGGTCACCTTGCGGGCGCGCTCCCAAGTCCAGCATTTGCGTCCATAGAGGCCGAATGCAGGACTCGGCCCCGCCCCCCCCCCCCCCCCCGGCGCCCGCATCATTGGATTTGATTGATAACAGCAGGAGCCAATGGCTGCGCTGCTACCAATCTATCCAATCGGGACACGAGAAACTGGCCGGAGCTGGTCTGGTGTGCTCGTTCAGTCGCGCAAATTTCAGGGCTCAGGTAAGTATGGGGGGGGGGGGGCGCTGCTGCATTAAAAAAAAATTCACCTTAATGCATAGAATGCATTAAGGTGAAAAAACGGCGGGGGTTTACAACCCCTTTAAGGCTGGATTGGCTGGGAGGAGAAGCAACCACATTGGCCCGGGAGGAGAACCCGGTGAGGCCGAAGCTGCCTGCGACCTAGATGGGGTAAGTGCTGGGTTGGCTGGCTGGGGGGGCTGACGGGCGAACGACAGGGGGGTTGTTTGGGCGATCTGTTTGCCGCCCTCCAATAAAAAAATGGAGCACCAGCCGCCACTGTAGTAGAATCTGATAAACATGTATTTACAGGGCTGCAGCTCCCAAACCCAATCAACAGACCTTCAGGGCAACATATCTACTGTCAGCATCTTTATAAAAACAAGTACGTTTTTTCTTTTATTACCTTTTTTTAACAGTAAGTATATGTGATAATGTTGTTCCAATGTACGCGTTTAGTTTGGCTGGTGTTTTATATTGACTAGTTACTTTGTATATGTTTGATAGATCATTGACTTGTTATGTTGTATATGTTTGATAGATCATTGACTTGTTACATTGTATAGATTTGATAGATCATTGACTTGTTATGTTGTATAGATTTGATAGGCCATTGACTTGTTATATTGTATAGATTTGATAGGTCATTGACTTGTTATATTGTATAGATTTGATAGGCCATTGACTTGTTATATTGTATAGATTTGATAGGCCATTGACTTGTTATATTGTATAGATTTGATAGGCCATTGACTTGTTACATTGTATAGATTTGATAGATCATTGACTTGTTACATTGTACATATTTGGAAGATCATCGTCTTGTTACATTGTACACATTTGATAGATCATTTAATCATTTTCCATAGGCACACATTATGTAGCTACATATAGTATATATCAGACATGCTTTTTCTTAGTGTTTTCTATATACTGCGTAAGACATGCACCAGTACAATACAATACCACCAGTAAAAAGTGTCTACTGCGCCACAACACTGACATACATTACACATTACAATTTTTCACACTAAAACATATAAAAATACACAAGGAGAGAAAGTATTTTGCTTACCATCTAATAAAGATAAAGCACCACATCCCTTGAAAGATAATTCGAAACTTGAAGATGTATTTGGGATTTTTAAGGTGCAAATTTATAACAAAATAGTTTATAAAAAGGTAGAAATTTATTAGAACATTAAAAACAAACCCACAAAGGGTACGTATTGATATTACAGTACTAATACATGTGCTGACTGATTTCATCTCTACACGTTTCGCCTTGGTCATTGGCTTCTTCAGGAGAATTTCATTGATACCAGGCACAGTGAGCACTAGAAGTAAAAAGAATTTTTAGATTTATATAAAAATACACATTTACTAAACTTTTTCAAAACACTGGAACTTTCCATCGATTTCTTAAAAATCACAAAACAACAAAAAAATAAAAAAAAATGAAAGTTTCATTTGTAAGTTTGCACCTTAAAAAGGTGCAAACTTATAACAAAATCGTTTATAAAAGGTAGAAATTTATTAGAACATTAAAAACAAACATATAAAGGGTAAGTATTGATATTACAATATGTGCATGTGCTGACTGATTTAATCTTTACATGTTTCGCCTTGGTAATTGGCTTCTTCAGGAGAATTTCATTGATAATCAGGCACAGTGAGCACTAGAAGTAAAAAAGAATTTTTAGATTATATAAAAATACGCATTTACTAAACTTTTTAAAAACACTGGAACTTTACATTGATTACTTAAAAATCACAAAACAACTAAAAAAAAAGATAAAAAATGAAAGTTTAATTTATTTCCTAACATTATTAAAGCAGAAGATGTCATACGTAGCTTGGAGGCAATTCAACTGCCTTTCTGCCCTTGGTGACCACATATTCGATGGAGCAGAAGTCCTCCTAAGCACATGCACGATGTGATTTGTGAGTTTCTGATGAACTGGACGAAACTTGCTCCATGGGTGGCTCTGTTGGCACCTCCCACCCCGACATCCTTCAGTTAAAAAATCAAAGAAGCTAGAAATAAACTTGTTGGTCAAACAGCAGCTGCGTCCAATCAGAGGCTGCCGCTGCTGAAGTATTCTGACATCTACCGGCGCCAGCTGTCAGAATATAATCACTGCAAAACAAAAGAGATTTGTCCATCCGGGCTGTATGGCATGGATTGAGAATCTGTTACCTTTTCTCAGCTCTCGGGCTGAATACAGAGAATCGAACTGTGTATGGCCAGCTTTAGGCTCGGTTCGCACTGCAGCGATCCCATTGTTGTGCATTTTCCAGTGCGACTTTCATGCAACATTAGAGACTTAAGGGACTCAAAGTTGCATTAAGCCCGGGTTCACAATGAGCCGCGGGAATGAAGCCGTGCGAGTTCAGTGATTTCACTCCCGCATTTCAGTCCCAATTTCGGACGCAATTTCACAGACATCTGTGCGGGTTTCTACAGAGGTGTCAATGGAAATCGCACCACGAAATTGGCAAAAAGTAATACAGAAACAACTTTTTGAAATCGGTGCGATGCTGATTAGGACGGAGCCATTGCAGGCAATTGCTGGCGATTTGACATGTCAAATCGCATGTCAAATCATACCAATGTGAACCAGGGCTCGAGGAGTTGTAAAGTCAGAAGGTTTTTTAATTTTAATGCTTTCTTTGCATTAAGATAAAAAGCCTTCTGTGCGTAGCAGCCCCCCCTAATACTTACCTGAGCCCCATCTCTCTCCAGCAATGTCCACGAGTGTCTCTCCCTCCTGATTGGCTGAGACACCGCAGCAGCACCATTGGCTCCCGCTGCTGTCAATCAAAGTCAGTCAGCCGATCAGGAGAGAAAGGGGGCGGGGCCGGGGCGGTGCTCCGTGTGTGAATGGACACGGGGAGCTGTGACTGGGCTCGGGTGCCCCCATAGGAAGCTGCTTGCCGTGGGGGCACTCGACAGGAAGAAGGGGCCAGGAGCACCAAAGAAAAATCCGAGAAGAGGAAGATCCGGGCTGCTCTGTGCAAATCCACTGCAACAGAGCAGGTCAGTATAACATGTTTGTTTGACTTGAGCTGCATTGATTGGAACAGCTGCAATTGAAATAAATGTGTTTTGATTTGCCATGCGACTTTATGTGCAGCTGTATTAAATCGCAGCAATGTGAACCGGGGCTGAGTGTTGGTTGTAGCCATCTCAGCTGCCTGAAAAGGATGTTTGCCAACCATTGGGCATTGAGACATTGAGGAGTTTTGTGCCTCTTGTACACTGTGCACAATGAAACTATTGATGAGATGGACCTTTGACTGGGAGGTTATCCAAAGGCCATAAAACTTCTTTGGCCACAAAAGAAACCATTTAGAAAATGTAGGTGCAATATGCCAGGTACGGTAAGGGCAGTGGCGGCCACTCCATATGGGGCGCAGGAGAACCACCCCCCCCCCCCATCCATGCGTCTGGCCCCCTAATCTACATGCGGGGCGCCGGACACATGTATTTCAAGGGGGGTCTTTTGTTTTTGAAGCACATGATTAGAGCCTGAGGCTCTAATTGGTCTCAAAAAAGGGTGGGCTCGGGGGGCAGAGCACTGCGCCCCCGAGCCCACCCAGTTGTGTGACATTAGCGAATTAATATTCGCTATTGTCTTCCTGCTTCTTCTCTCGGTCAATCAGGAAGCGGGAGGAGCGTGATTGGCCAAAAGGAGAAGTGATCACATTGGCTGGTAGGGAATATCTGGAAGATGTCCACGCTCATCTCTCTGCTCGGCATTGCCGCCCGGAGCGATCTCTCTTCTCGGCTTTGCTGCCCGGAGCGATCTCTCTGCTCGTCATTGCCGCCTGGAGTGATCTCTCTTCTCGGCATCGCCGCCCAGAGCGATCTTTCTTCTCGGCATCACCGCCTGGAGCGATCTCTCTGCTCGGCATTACTGCCTGGAGCGATCTCTCTTCTCAGCATCACCGCCCGGAGCGATCTCTCTGCTCGGCATTGCCGCCCGGAGCGAACTCCCTGCTCGGCATTACCGCCCGGAGCGATCTCTCTGCTCGGCATTGCCGCCCGGAGCGATCTCTCTGCTCGGCATTGCTGCCCAGAGCGATCTCTCTGCTCTGCATTGCCACCTGACTAGGTGAGTACCACCCACCGGGGTGGTGGTCGGGTGGTCTGTTTGCCGCCCCCTCTGGGGGGGGGGGGGTTGAGTGTTTATTTGCCGCCCCCCCCTCCCCCTGTCTGGAGCACCAGCCGCCACTGGGTAAGGGTGCTGGCTTTACTCAACTATTAACCAGCCAATGGTCATTTCCATCACTGAAGTGGCTGAGTGCTCAGTAGTATTGGTAGGCTGAGCAAAAGTTGTACTTTTCAGCAGATCATTGAGGACCTCCATCACCACTCTATGGGTGTCTTCATTTCTCTAGCACCAGGTCAGAGTGCTAAGAGGTCAACCCACTTGGAGGGAAGTCCGGTGGCTTTGGAGTGATCCATCCATCAGCACCATTCCACAATGGGGAACTTTCCATTCTATCGGTGTCCAGGTCATGTATGAATAAGTACATTATGACTACAAACCTCAGATTCTCAGGCAGTTGTCACCTCCATATAAGTTCCAAAAGGGACAATTTTTTCCTTTTTTTATCTTGGTGTGCACATTATTGGTTTTCTTTCTTTTTTACTTTTATTATGAAAAACTTTGTCCATATCCCGATGTATAGACATAATAGACAGACCCTCGCAGTGCTTATCAGATATGGTGCCCACCATGATTGTCACTTGTGTGGTCCTACATGGTGCCGGCCCTAAAGAAATGTGGATGTGACATTTGGCAATGATTTCCCTCCAGAAGGAGATAAGATTTCTGGATGCTTTTTTGAGAAACCGATAAAAAGAGGCCGACAGGTAAGAGAACATCTAAACCGTTCCGTTTTGATTGTATTACATTTAGTGGTTACCTACCTACCTTCTCCTCCTATATAAAGCTATCTCTCATTGCTTTCTCTCTATCAGGAATGCAAGCCGACACTAATCGCATCAAATCCCTTTTTTTTCTTTTCTACATTTCCCCCTATTTCATTGGTGTGTGCACCCCAAAGCTCCAACACACGCAGGGGCGGACTGACCATTGAGCCACCCGGGCACTGCCCGAGGGCCCTTCGCCACTAGGGGGCCCCATCAGGGTTGCCAGCCTCAGTAAAACCAGGGACAGTATGTATAAATCTGTGGGTTTTTTTTACATCTGTCTCTGAAATGTCCCTTACCGACATCCTTTTGGTCTAAAAATCCCGAGATTATAGCTGCCCCACCTCTCCAGTACCTTCTCAGTCAATAGAAACATGTCTGTGTATACTGTGTGGCCCCATAATCTCTGATTGCCTAGGGGACCCATAATCTCTGATTGCCTGGGGGACCCATGAGTTGTCAGTCCGCCCCTGAACACACACACCCCTTTCTCTGCAGCCTCAGCTTCCCTGCACAGTGAATGAATAGGAAGCGCTCTGTGCTGAGAGGCTTCCTGTTCATTCGCACACTGAAGCATAGTAAACACAGTTTACTTTGCTTCGGGTATGAATGAACACAGTGAGTGAGTGTGTTTACTGTGTTCATTTAGAAAAGGAAGGTGCTGGTAAATGACATATTTACTAGCCCCTTCCTCCGCTCTCTATCCTTAACATCCCCCGCAACAGCTGTGGGAGAGGAGAGGAAGGAAGCCAGCAGAATTTTGCTAAATAGTAATAATAGTAATAATAATAATAATAATAAATGCACCTATATTGAGCAATAAAAAAGTGCATTTATTTTTTATTTTTTGCATTGGAGCCTGCAAAGTATTGCAATTCGTTTTTAGTTCCGAATTCGTTTTTTAACTAATTTTGACATATTGGAAATTTCGGAAATTTAAAAATACAGGGGGGGGGGGGGGTACAGGGAGCCCTCCAGGCCGGCAGAACACAATGATTACTGCCGACGGCTATATATATTCAAATGTAAAAAGAATCCAACTGGCTGGTTGTACCCAAGTACCCAAGTGGATTGATGTATCCACTTGGGTACAATCAGCCTGCCCATACATGGATCAAATCTCAGCCGGTCCCTGCTGAACCAGCAGAATTTCGATCCATCTATGGATAATTGCACATTCCCCCTGGATGAATGACGTGGTTGTATTGGTGGAGCCATGTGTGGCCACTCCGAATCTAAAAAAAAAAAAAAAAATTGTACAAGACTCAATGACCCTTGGATTCTCTAAAGGAGGGGGCAGTTTGGGGGCGGGGCCTGTGTACCCGTGTTTCATGTTACACCCTCAATACGGTGAACATGAAGCATGGTAAGAAAGCCGAACTTCCCTTTTTAAACTCTTGTATTCTGGTTTTTATAACATATTTCTTTTTGCCTAGAATTAGTAATTTGTGTGATGGAGAAGTTCTTACACATTCCCTATAATTGGGACGACATTTTTATAATTCTGGTTTCTCCGGTGTTTGGTTCATCACTTGAGTGAAAAGGCAAAGACAAAGGATAAGGTAAAAACAGTCATTCTTTATTCTTCTTCTTTTTCCATTTCTTGGATGTAGCTTTATGTAAAAAATTTGTTCAAAAAAATAAAAGTCAGTACCTGTTTAAGCCCACGTTCACATTTTCAAATTGCATGCCAACACGTCGGGTATTGCCAGCAATGGCACAGTCCGAATTGGCGCGGCGCCGACTTTGCGGCGTCACACTGATTACCGAAAAGTAGTTCCTGTACTACTTTTGGAGATTTCGCTGGGGGGGGGGGCGATTTGAATAGACCTCTGTGCAGGAACCCCGCACATATGTCTGTCAAATCACCCCCCCGAAGTCGGACTGCATTGCTGAACCCGCAACAGCTGGAGGTCCGCTAATTGCATATCCCTGCTCTAGGGGTCTCTGCTAAAAATATATATATATAAAATGTTTGGGGGGTTCTATGTAATTTTTTTAGCAAAAAATATGGAATTTAACTTGTAAACACCAAATGTCAGAAATAGGCGTGAAAGGGTTAAACAAGCTGTACACTCACTACTTTACATTGTAGCAAAGTGTCATTTCTTCAGTGTTATCACATGAAAAGATAGAATAAAATATTTACACAAATGTGAGGGGTGTACTAAAATGGCGATGGTTGCAATATTTTATGTCACACGGTATTTGTGCAGCGGTGTTTTAAACGCAACTTTTTAGGAAAAGGGACACTTTCATGATTTTTTAAAAAAACGAAACAGTAAAGTTAGCCCAATTCTTCTATATAATGTGAAAGATGATGTTACGCCGAGTAAATAGATACCAAACATGTCACGCTTTATAATTGCACACACTCGTGGAATGGCGACAAACTACGGTACCTAAAAATCTCCATAGGCGACGCTTTAAAATTTTGGCTGTGTGTTGAGTTATTTTGAGGGGACAGCAAATTTACACTGTTATACAAGCTGTACACTCACTACTTTACATTGTAGACAAGTGTCATTTCTTCAGTGTTGTCACATGAAAAGATAGAAGAAAAGATTTACAGAAATGTGAGGGGTGTACTTACTTTTGTGCAATACTGTATATATACAAGTGTATATATATATATATATATATATACACTACCGTTCAAAAGTTTGGGGTCACCCAAACAATTTTGTGTTTTCCATGAAAAGTCACACTTATTCACCAACATACGTTGTGAAATGAATAGAAAATAGAGTCAAGACATTGACAAGGTTAGAAATAATGATTTGTATTTGAAATAACATTGTTTTTACATCAAACTTTGCTTTCATCAAAGAATCCTCCTTTTGCAGCAATTACAGCATTGCACACCTTTGGCATTCTAGCTGTTAATTTATTGAGGTAAGCTGGAGAAATTGCACCCCACGCTTCTAGAAGCAGCTCCCACAAGTTGGAATGGTTGGATGGGCACTTCTGGCGTACCATACGGTCAAGCTGCTCCCACAACAGCTCAATGGGGTTCAGATCTGGTGACTGTGCTGGCCACTCCATTACCGATAGAATACCAGCTGCCTGCTTCTGCTGTAAATAGTTCTTGCACAATTTGGAGGTGTGTTTAGGGTCATTGTCCGGTTGTAGGATGAAATTGGCTCCAATCAAGCGCTGTCCACTGGGTATGGCATGGCGTTGCAAAATGGAGTGATAGCCTTCCTTAGCTTTTACCCTGTACAAAGCTCCCACCTTACCAGCACCAAAGCAACCCCAGACCATCACATTACCTCCACCATGCTTAACAGATGGCGTCAGGCATTCTTCCAGCATCTTTTCATTTGTTCTGCGTCTCACAAACGTTCTTCTTTGTGATCCAAACACCTCAAACTTGGATTCATCTGTCCACAACACTTTTTTCCAGTCTTCCTCTGTCCAATGTCTGTGTTCTTTTGCCCATCTTAATCTTTTTCTTTTATTGGCCAGTCTCAGATATGGCTTTTTCTTTGCCACTCTGCCCTGAAGCCCAAAATCCCGCAGCCGCCTCTTCACTGTAGATGTTGACACTGGTGTTTTGCGGGTACTATTTAATGAAGATGCCAGTTGGGGACCTGTGAGGCGTCTGTTTCTCAAACTAGAGACTCTAATGTGCTTATCTTCTTGCTTAGTTGTGCAACGCGGCTTCCCACTTCTTTTTCTACTCTGGTTAGAGCCTGTTTGTGCTGTCCTCTGAAGGGAGTAGTACACACCGTTGTAGGAAATCTTCAATTTCTTTGCAATTTCTCGCATGGAATAGCCTTCATTTCTAAGAACAAGAATAGACTGTCGAGTTTCAGATGAAAGTTCTCTTTTTCTGGCCATTTTGAGCGTTTAATTGACCCCACAAATGTGATGCTCCAGAAACTCAATCTGCTCACAGGAAGGTCAGTTTTGTAGCTTCTGGAAGGAGCTAGACTGTTTTTAGATGTGTGAACATGATTGCACAAGGGTTTGCTAATCATCAATTAGCCTTCTGAGCCAATGAGCAAACACATTGTACCATTAGAACACTGGAGTGATAGTTGCTGGAAATGGGCCTCTATACACCTATGTAGATATTGCACCAAAAACTAGACATTTGCAGTTAGAATAGTCATTTACCACATTAGCAATGTATAGAGTATATTTGTTTAAAGTTAGGACTAGTTTAAAGTTAGCTTCATTTAAAAGTACAGTGCTTTTCCTTCAAAAATAAGGACATTTCAATGTGACCCCAAACTTTTGAACGGTAGTGTATATATATATATATACACTGTATTTAGGACATTTTGTAATTTGGAGTGCCATCTGCATGGTTTGCAGCAAAGATTTTTTTCTTGATTACAGCCAATGGACACGCTGACCCCAGAGCATTAAAGGAAGGACGTGCATCTGATGTGAGCCGGACCTGAGGGACCTGGAGGACCTGGAGCTCTTGATGAAAAGGATCAGTTACAACTTGGAGACATTACTGTTGACCGTCATTCAAACAGGAGGATCCGGAGGATGGTAATATGACCGTGTTTTATCACTTTATAGATCTCTGCACATTTACATAAAACATACACCCACCGGACACGTTATTAGGTCCCCCTTGCTAGTAGCGGGTTGGACCCCCTTTGGCCTTCATTCTTGGTGGCAGAGATACAACAAGGTGTTGGAAACGTTCCTCAGAGATTTTGCTCCATAGTGACCTGATAACATCACACAGTTGCTGCAGATTTGTCGGCTGCCCATCCATGATGGGAATCTTCCATTCCACCACATCCCAAAGGTGCTCTATTGGATGAGATGTGGTGAGTGTGGAGGCCATTGGAGGACAGGGACCTCATTGTCCAGTGGTGAGATGATTGGAGCTTTGTGACATGGTGCATTATCCTGCTGGAAGGAGCCATCAGAAGATGGGGACACTGTAGTCATAAAGGGATGGACATGGTCAGCAACAATAGGTCAAAGAATCCGCGCTTAGGACCGTGAAAGGGCTGCTGCCTTTCCCTGATTAGTTCCCTAAAAGGGAGCTAATTGACAGGTAAAAGAAGTAGTTGGGGAAAAAATTGGCGCTGCCCTACTAGCAGTACTTAATTAATTGGGGATGTGTAATCAATTGTGAAACAAGCATTAACTTAGTGAGATATATAAAGATAAGAGGCTAACTCCTAAAACCATATGTGAGAATAAATAGTAATCTATAACAGAGCTGCCATAGGTGTAGAAATCAAAAAATAATAATAGAGAAAAAGGAAAAAAAAAACACTGAATATAAATAAAACTATGTATATAATCCTTAATAGTTTAAAAAATATATAAATAAGTAGGGTTGTCCTGATACCACTTTTTTAGGACCGAGTACAAGTACCGATACTTTTTTTAAAGTACTCGCCGATACCGATTACCGATTCTTTTTTTTTTAATGTCACGTGACAGTGTTTTTTTTTGTTGTTTTTTTTAAACAATGCTTTCTTTTTTTTCGGGGGGAGGGGGTGAACGGTGTCTGTGTGGTTTTTTTTATTTACAATTGTTATTTTTTACAATAATATTTTTTTTATTCTTTATTGCAAACTGTATTTTTTTGGTTTTTTTTTTTAATCAGCTCTTTTGGGGGGCTTTGGTGAGATATGAGGGGTCTTAACAGACCTCTGATATCTCCCCCTTGAGACAGAGAAAAAGACCGAGGATAGAGATTCCCCAGTCCCTTTCTCTGCAGCCTCAGCTGCACTGAAAATGAATCGAGAGAAGACAGCGACTCCTCTCCATTCATAAACTGAGACATCGTAATCACAGGAGATTACAATGTTTCAGTTATGTGAATGGACAGAGCCAGCTGACTCTCTCCATACACAAAGGAAGGAGGAGGAGGACAGCAGAACGTAGGGGACAGCGGAGAGGCACAGCAGAACGGAGGGGACAGAGAAGGAGAGGGGAACGGCGGAACGGAGGGGGACAGCGGACGGGGACAGAGGAACAGGGGGCATGGAGGATGAGGTGACAGTCAGCGGTGATCGCGTGCGGGGGAGTTACAAGCACCGATCACCGCTGTATGTCACTAAAGCATCTGAAAGCCGCGGGGGGAGAAGCTTGTAACTCCCCCACACGCCGATCACCGCTGACAGTCCAGGTATCAGGGGAAGCATCGGGAGCATTTGCCCGAATACAAGTACTTGGGCAAATACTCGGTATTGGTGCCGATACCGATACTAGTATCGGTATCGGGACAACCCTATAAATAAGTGCCGTGTATGAGTAGAATATAAAAATATATGTGAAAAAGTTGTGAAAAAATTTTTGTGTGGGCATTGATAACCCCAGAGATCAAAAGTTTTGTGACAGTGTAGCGCCCCCTAGGGGCTAACAGTATTAATAGTGAAAAATGCTAATTCATACCAGTTTCAAGTGCCAGTACCACCATATATATGACCTCTATATGACCTCTTAATTTAAACCGGTCAGTGACCTGACCTATATGCTGATATATGGTAAATCACAGTAAAAGCTCATATGATGTATACAGGGTTATAACAGTCAGCACTATACGTAAATAGGCAGTGGATAGTGATAATATTAACAAATATAGAAAGCCCAAGAGTCTCCAGGGAAAAGTAGAAGTATGGAGCAAAGTCCGGTGAAAATGCAATTCATGGATGTCAGGAGCAGCTGTTTATAACAGGTGACTTGAGGTGCTCCCCCCCCCCCCCGTGTTCCCCCACTCACCAGAAATAATCACCCCCACAGGGGTACCGAGCGATAGAGTGGGTGTCTTGGGGTGGTTAAATTCAACCAGATTAGGTTGCCGTTCCTCTGCTCCGTGAGATCCCTTGAGTGGTTCGCAGTTCCTAACAGGCGTTCCAGGGTCAGACTTCTTCACTATTTCCCATCATCAACCTCCTCTGCTGTTACTTTCAGCGATGTCTTCTCTTTCCTGCCACATGGAACATCTTGTCTTTATTCCAGATTACTTCCTCTAAGAAGCACCCCGAGCCCACCCAGTTGTGTGACAATAGCGAATTCTCCTCCCGGCCAATCAGGAAGCGGGTCCTGAGTCTTAGGACTTCCGGCCAATCAGGTCTCAGGACCCATTTCCCGTTCGACTGGGAAGAGAAGCAGCAGCTCTACCATCTGCCTAAGTAAGATGGTATGATAAGGAGGCCTCTGACCGCCGCCTTTCTGTCAGTCACCTGTGGGGGGTCTTGGCGGGTGCGGGTTGGATCGCCACCTTCTTGTCCGTCTCCCCTCCTGTGGGGGGGGGGGGGTTTGGGAGAATTGCCGCCTTCTCGTCTGTCTCCTGGGGGGGGGGGGGGGGCTTTGGCGTTGGTTTGTCGCCCCCCCAAAATATAGATCACCAGCCGCCACTGATAATAATGTTAATGTGTTACATTGTTTCTTCTAGGTTCCTATGAAGTTTCTCCCCTTTGATGACAACTATGGACTGCCGTGGAACAATTTTTACATTTCTAGAACCTGAACTCTGAGAAATGATACATTTTCTGTTGAGGATCAGATGTGACGTGCAACCTTTCATATATTACACTTGAGAAAAGGCGTGGGGTCCACCAAAACAGTTGCTTGTGTACTCTCACGTCATTACACAAGACATATATTGATACGTGGAGTGCTGCTGCAGTTTTATTTCTTTCTACAGAAGACTGTTAATTCAATGATTGTAATCACAAGGAATAATTGGTGGTTTTGTACTAAATGCTTTTCTTAATTTGTTATTTCCATGACTAAAAAAGGATTTTAAACATGTAGTCATTATTTTTTTGTGTTTAGTCAGAAAACAAAAAGAAAAATTACGTTATTATTTATCATTCAACATCTCCGAAATACGTCCCTTCCCAACCAATGACACCACAAAGCTCCTAATTCACTCCCTGATCATCTCCCGCCTCGGCTACTGGAACCCCTCCTCATTGGCTTACCTCTAAATAATCTATTCCCCCACCCTTCAGTCCATCATGAATGCCAGGCTCATCCACCTCACCAACTGCTCGGTGTCTGCTACCCCTCCATTGGCTGCCACTCACCCAACAAATCCAAAATCCAAACAATTACTTACAAAGCCATCCACAAGTCTGCCCCCAGCTACATCACTAACCTAGTCTCAAAATCCCAATCTTCGTTCCTCCCAAGACCTTCTCCTCCCTCGTCACCTTCTCCCATATTCGCCTCCTAGACTTCACCCGAGCCTCTCCCATCCTTTGGAATTCCCTACCCCAATCCGTCCGACTATCTCCTACTCTATCCACTTTTTAGGCAATCCCTGAAAACGTTTCTCTTCGGAAACACTTCATGACCTGAAGAAGGGACCACGCCCCCTGCAATATGTAGTCTGTAGCTGCTGGCTTGTGTTTCTGTCTTCTGCTCTTTTGGCTTCAGTGGGCCTCAGATCACCCACCAATCCCAGCGCTGTCCACACTCGGAGGCCCCAGCACCCACCTCTTCTGCCAGTTTGTGACATCACTTCCGGGTGATGGGCGCAGCCCCCCCCCCGTGGAGCGACCGTCATTCCCAGGTGCCACGCTCATCCACACTGGTGTCCCTGGCTGGCTCCCACCTTGGTTCCCTACATCCATTTAGCCGGACCACAACGAACCCCCCCCCCCCCACTGGAGCCCTGCTGTATGCACTCCATCTGACAACTCAGCCTGTCCCCAGCCAGCTATCACCCCAGCATCATCTGGTCACTCATGCGGCATCACCTCCAGGTAACACGCTTGGGTCAGCCACGCCGCTCACTGGATGTTCCTTGTATGTCTTGGACTGTTTAAATAAATAGACATGTTTTTATTTATTCAAGATTGGGTTTTATGGCTCTGCTATGGTATAGCGTTGTTTCCCGTTTTTGTGTCCCTCTTTTTATCTCACTTGGCCCTCCCTTCTGGATTGGAAGCTCTAAAGAGCAGGACCCTCTGATTCCTTCTCTATTGATTTGTTTTGTAACTGTACGGTCTGCCCTCACATTGTAAAGCACAGAGCAAACAGTTGGCGCCATATAAATCCTGTATTATAATAATCATTCTGCTTTAGAACCAGCAGGTGGAGCTGTAGGTTCATTTTCTATTTTTTTAGACTTTTCATTTGCTTCTTTGATGTAAATCCTGTTGCTTTCTGAAATCAATAGCTAGCCAGAGCAGTGGGTCCTCTCTTATATCTTATGTTATATTATTATTATTTTTTTAAAACCAATGTTTGTATTCTTTCCATAAATACGGATAGCATAGAGTCACATTATATTACATAAAAAGAGAGCTGAGGTATTATTTTGATTGATCATCAGATGAACCACTTCCAGCCCAAGGACGTCATATGACGTCTTTGACTTTGAGTGGGGATATCTGATCTGAATTTACATATCATCTTTTACAGCCGGAGATTCTCTGCACCGTAAGAACAATCATAGCGGCAGTTCAGCTTCTTGATCGTTCTTACAGGCGGCGGGAGGGGACTTCTCCAGTCTCCCCCGTGCGATCGGCGAGCCAGAGGAAAAATCCGCCGCCACCGGATGTTGATCAGAGAGATTTCCGGTGACCAGATGGTCCCCAGTCCTCTCTATGACCTTCGGAGGCCCGGGCGCAACGTTATGACATCACGTCCGGCTGGCGCAAGTAAACAAAGCCGAGAACTCGGCTGGAAAGAAAGAGACCGTTCATTTTTTTTTTTATCTTTCCAGCCTGGAGGAGAGATGTGGGGTCTTATAGACCCCACATCTCTCCAAAAAGAGGACCTGTCACGCACCATTCCTTTTACAAGGGACGTTTACATTCCTTGTAATATGACTAAAAGTGATCAAAAAAAATATAATAAGTTAAAGAGAAAGTGTAAAAATAAAAAAAATTAAAGTAAAATAAACAATAAAAAAAAAAAATATTAAAGCGCCTCCGTCCCCGTGTGCTTGCGCACAGAAGTGAATGCACACGTAAGTCACGCCCGCATATGTGGACAGCGGTCAAATCACACATGTGAGGTATCACCGCGTGCGTTAGAGCGAGAGCAATAATTCTATCACTAGACCTCCTCTGTATCTCTAAGCTGGAAATCTGTACAAAATGTTAAAGCGTCGCCTATGGAGATTGTTAGGTACCAAAGTTTGGCGCCATTCCACAAGTGTGCGCAATTTTAAAGCGTGACATGTTGGGTATCTTTTTACTCGGCATAACATCATCTTTCACTTTATACAAAAAAATTGAGCTAACTTTAATGTTTTGTTATTTTTTAATTCATGGTCCCCCCCCCCCCCAAAAAAAAATTGTTGTGCAAATACCAAGTGACATAAGAAGTTGCAATGACCACCATTTTATTCCCTAGGGTCTCTGTTAAAAAA
Organism: Lithobates septentrionalis; assembly: GCA_037952835.1. Classification (NCBI taxonomy): domain Eukaryota; kingdom Metazoa; phylum Chordata; class Amphibia; order Anura; family Ranidae; genus Lithobates; species Lithobates septentrionalis. Next base: position 67,796 of record JBBDGP010002896.1, on the reverse strand, counting down.
AACATTTATAATGTTTGGGGGTTCTGAGTAATTTTCTAGCCCAAAAAAATATGATTTTTGCATGTAGGAGAGGAGTGCCAGAATAGGCGCGGTATGGAAGTGGTTAACAAATTTAAAACTCCGAGATCAATATATTTGTCAAATTAACTTTCAAGAAGTAATATCACTTCCTGCAGAGCCCCAGGGAGTTGGTAGAGTAAGGGAGCGTTGTAGGATGGGAGAAAAGGGAGCAAACATTCGGGTATTATCAAAAAGTGTGTGTGTGTGTGTGTGTGTGTGTGTGGGGGGGGGGGGGGTGCAACCAATTAACAGTTTGGATTGCTTCCTGAAGTCAAATATTTTATTATGAGTGATACCAGATTAAAATGTGAGAAAATATGAGCTATATGGGTAATGAGAATACACCTTAAAAGATGTTGGTGGAGATGGAACAAAGGGGACCTCTCGTGTGGAATATTAGGAAGACTAGGGCTACTCTATATCTCTCTCTCCATTATTTATTTACTAATTTATCTCTTTTTTTTCCTCTTTCCTTCCTCTTTTCTCAGTATCACTTTTGATTTAATCACAAATAAAATGATTTCACTTTAATGAGGGGGAGGGGAAGGGGGGAAGATATTTTATTTATATGTGTGTGTGTATATATATATATATATATATATATATATATATATATATATATATATATATATATATATATATATATATATATATATTATATATAATGGGGGCTTTTTATTTTTTATTATTATTTTTATTTATTTATTATTTTTTTACTTATTTATTTTTCCTTCACAGGCATTTAGGTGAATCGGGTTGATAGCTATAGAATACTGCCTCAGTATTCACCCTCCTAAATAAATAAAATAACTAAGGTTTTCACTCCCTATATTTATGGAATGTTTACGTTTGGATAGGAAGGGTATATGGATGGGGGGGGGTGGTGTTTTTTTTTTTATTTAATTTTTTTCCGCACTAAGGTGTAGGAATTCACTAGGAAGTAGTGAAGCTGCGGAAATATATAGAAAAGGGTTTTGTGAACTGGGTTGGTGGCCATTGGTAACCTTAGTATTCACTCTTAATCACAATTAAAATGATTTCACTTCTGAGGAAAGGGAAATGGAGGAACAGAGGAAGAAAAGGGAAGGAGATATTTTTAATGAAAAATCTTGTTTAAAATTTTCTTTTTTTTTTTTTTTCTCTCTGGAGAGAGAAATGAGGAACAACTATATATTAAAGGATATTTCAAAGATTTTTGCGGTATGTCTACTCTAGGAACTTTATAGGAATGTTATACGTTTTATATGTTATATGTAGTCGGGGATGTAGGGATGTTATTGTAGATGTTTTGTAATGTTATTTATTTCAATGAAAATTAATAAAAAGGATTTAAACCAAATTTTGAGAAAATAGCATTTTTTTTTTTGATCCATTGGAATCAGGTCCCTCTAAAATGTTACATTTTTTTTTATACTTAATTTTATTGATAGAAAAAAAGTTGTACAGAGACATATTATTCAACAATCCGAGGTTGTACAGTAGAACAAGAAAACAGTACAAAATTATTGTAAATAAATTACATTTACAGTATCTCACAAAAGTCAGTACACCCCTCACATTTTTGTAAATCTTTTCTTCTATCTTTTCATGTGACAACACTGAAGAAATGACACTTGTCTACAATGTAAAGTAGTGAGTGTACAGCTTGTATAACAGTGTAAATTTGCTGTCCCCTCAAATTAAGTCAACACACAGCCATTAATGTCTAAACCGCTGGCAACAAAAGTGAGTACACCCCTAAGTGAAAATGTCCAAATTGGGCCCAATTAGCCATTTTCCCTCCCCGGTGTCATGTGACTCGTTAGTATTACAAGGTCTCAGGTGTGAATGGGGAGCAGGTGTGTTAAATTTGGGGTTATCGCTCTCACTCTCTCATACTGGTCACTGGAAGTTCAACATGGCACCTCATGGCAAAGAACTCTCTGAGAATATGAAAAAAAGAATTGTTGCTCTACATAAAGATGGCCTAGGCTATAAGAAGATTGCCAAGACCCTGAAACTGAGCTGCAGCACGGTGGCCAAGACCATACAGCGGTTTAACAGGACAGGTTCCACTCAGAACAGGCCTCACCATGGTCCACCAAAGAAGTTGAGGTCACGTTCTCAGCGTCATATCCAGAGGTTGTCTTTGGGAAATAGACGTATGAGTGCTGCCAGCATTGCTGCAGAGGTTGTAGGGGTGGGGGGGTCAGCCTGTCAGTGCTCAGACCATACGCCGCGCACTGCATCAAATTGGTCTGCATGGCTGTCGTCCCAGAAGGAAGCTTCTTCTAAAGATGATGCACAAGAAAGCCTGCAAACAGTTTGCTGAAGATAAGCAGACTAAGGACATGGATTACTGGAACCATGTCCTGTGGTCTGAAGAGACCAAGATAAACATACCGTATTTATCGGCGTATAACACGCACCCCAATTTAGGAGGGAATTTTAAGGAAAAAAAAACTTTTAGGAGGGAAGTTGAAGGGAAAAAAAACTTACATTTAAATGCCCATCATTGCAGCCTTCTCAGTGCAGCCTTGTCAGTGCAGCCATGTCAGTGCAGCCATGTCAGTGCAGCCTTCCCCAGTGCAGCCTTGTCAGTGCAGCCTTGTCAGTGCAGACTTCCCCAGTGCAGCCTTCCCCAGTGCAGCCTTGCCCCAGTGATCCCAGCCATTCTGGGCTTCAAAATCGCCGATCGCGATTTGAAAATGGCGCCGCCGGCGCCGAAATACACAGAGCCGGTCCTCGGCTCTTTCCGGCGGCTCTCGTTCACTTTCGGCTCCACTCGTAGTCCCGATCGGAGCTATCCGAACCTAGCCGAGTAGGTTCGGATAGCTCCGCTCGGGACTACGAGTGGAGCCGAAAGTGAACGAGAGCCGCCGGAAAGAGCCGAGGACCGGCTCTGTGTATTTCGGCGCCAGCGGCACCATTTTCAAATCGCGGTCGGCGATTTTGAAAATGTGACAGGTCGGGATCGCAGGGGATCGGCGTATAACACGCACCTGCGATTTTCCCCTGGTTTTAAGGGGAAAAAAGTGCGTGTTATACGCCGATAAATACGGTATTTGGTTCAGATGGTGACAAGCGTGTGTGGCGGCAACCAGGTGAGGAGGACAAAGACAAGTGTGTCTTGTCTACAGTCAAGCATGGTGGTGGGAGTGTCATGGTCTGGGGCTGCATGAGTGCTGCCGGCACTGGGGGGGCTACAGATCATTGAGGGAACCATGAATGCCAACATGTACTGTGACATACTGAAGCAGAGCATGATCCCCTCCCTTCAGAGACTGGGCTGCAGGGCAGTATTTCAACATAATGACCCCAAACACACCTCCAAGACCACCACTGCCTTGCTAAAGAAGCTGAGGGTAAAGGTGATGGACTGGCCAAGCATGTCTCCAGACCTAAACCCTATTGATCATCTGTGGGACATGCTCAAACAGAAGGTGGAGGAGCGCAAGGTCTCTAACATCCACCAGCTCTGTGATGTCATCATGGAGGAGGGGAAGAGGACTCCAGTGACAACCTGTGAAGCTCTGGTGACCTCCATGCCCAAGAGGGTTAAGGCAGTGCTGGAAAATAATGGTGGCCACACAAAATATTGACACTTTGGGCCCAATTTGGACATTTTCACTTAGGGGTGTACTCACTTTTGCTTCCTGCGGTTTAGACATTAATGGCTGTGTGTTGAGTTATTTTGAGGGGACAGCAAATTTACACTGTTATACAAGCTGTACACTCACTACTTTACATTGTAGCAAAGTGTCATTTCTTCAGTGTTGTCACATGAAAAGATAGAAGAAAAGATTTACAAAAATGTGAGGGGTGTACTCACTTTTGTGAGATACTGTATGTATCAGGTTTAAATGCTTCCACAGTGTTAATTTTGGCAGCAAGCTTCGATGTAGTTTTAGTCTTATGCCGCGTACACACGAGCGGACTTTACGGCAGACTTTGCCCGGCGGACGGGGACAATTCGATCGTGTGTGGGCTCCAGCGGACTTTGTTTTCTCAAAAGTTGGACAGACTTAGATTTGAAACATGTTTTAAATCAATCCATCGAAATCGAGTCCGGTCGAAAAGTCCACTCGTCTGTATGCTAGTTCGACGAACAAAAAGCCACTCTAGGGCAGCTATTGGCTACTGGCTATGAACTTCCTTGTTTTAGTCCGGTGTACGTCATCACGTACGATTTCGACGGACTTTGGTGGATTGTGTGTAGGCAAGTCCGTTCATTCAGAAAGTCAGTCGTAAAGTACGTCGAAAAGTCCGCCGGGCAAAGTCTGCCGTAAAGTCCGACCGCGTGTACGCGGCAATAGTCTTTTGACTAAAATGCCATTTTAGTTTTAGTCCCATTTTAGTCATCTGCAATTGTTTTAGTCGGCTAAATCTGCAGTACATTTTAGTTGATTATAATTGAATGGGTTTAGCTAAATTGTAATGCAGCTCCAGCGGTCTCTATGCTACAGTACCACATGCTCCTGTACCCTAGCCCTATGTGAGTATTTAGGACTGGGACCATTCTTTTCCCCTACTTATACCTTTTTGACATTGTAGTTACTATTATATTGATATTTATATTTTTCTACAGACTTTTGAATGCATCTACTCCTGATGAAGTGGCCTTGTCCATGAAACGCGCTGAGCACTAGGATGCTGCCATGCCTTAGTATGCATACCTGTAGTTCCATCCAGATTATATGGCCAATTATTTTATTATTTTTACCAATTTTACTATATGGAGCACTCTTACCTTGTCCACTGGTTATTGCAATGTGCTGTGCATCCACCTATTTATGTGTATGAACACCAAATACTGCTATGTACCAAGAAGAGAAAAAAAGATTGATCTCACACTTGAATCCAAAAGATGCTGTAGAAATTTCTTTATTGTCATGAGCCAGACAAAATTGCAATGATGATCAGTTGATGCGTTTCACACGAAAAGAACTGTGTTTGCTATGTACTGCTTATCCATCTACCCTGTTTCCCCGAAAATAAGACCCAGCGTGATTGTCTGTGATGGCTGCAATATAAGCCCTACCCTGTTTCCCTGAAAATAAGCCCTACCCTGAAAATAAGACCTACAAGGACTTTAACTAGGGGGGTTGGGTTTATATTGCAGTCATCACCAACAATCACGCTAGGTCTTATTTTTGGGGAAACAGGGTATGTATATCTATGAATACTCATTACTACCATGTGCTGCTTAATTATCTATGTATATATATATATATGGATTGCTACTTTTGATGACTTGTACATACTGTATATGAAATAGTTTCACATATTGTCAGAGAGCTCACCTTGCTGGTCATGGGATTGGCCACCAGAGGGAGTGCTTGTGAGCAAGCCGGCCTATTTAAGTTTGTCAGGCACTCTGTTCAATGCTGCCTGATCATCAGCTTCCTGTGCCGTAGTTCCTGTTTCCTGTCTTGTCTTCCTGTTTACCTGATCTCCTGACGACCCGGATTGCTCTTGGATTCCCCTTCTTGCTGCCTGTACCCGACCTTGGCCTGTTTGACTCCGCTTCTGCCTGCTCCTATTGTACCTTGTTGCCCGTCTGTTGCCGAACCCAGCCTGTCTCCTGACCATCCTGCTCAGTCTCATCGCCTGTGTTCCAGCCTGCACCTGCTGTTCATAGACTGCTATTCCACCAGCATCTGGACTCTAGTTCACAGGCTCTCATACCACTCCGCACTCCTGTGCTTCCTGTTACCTTACCAGGGGCCGCGAGTCGGACGCGTAAGGGAGCCTACTCTCTGCCCAAAGCGGACTCACCGGTCTGGTAAGTAGGAGTCTGATAGTATCAGGCAGCCATGACCGAGTCCGGGCAGGGGGCCTCCCCTATGGACGAACTTTGCAGACACTTGGCAGGATTAACCCAAGCAGTCAAAAGTTTACAGGATGGCTATACCCGACTAGAGGAACGTGTTCAGGCCCTGTCTGCACCTACCAATCCTCAGGGGACTTCGTCTGCAACCGGGGCACCCTCCGTAGTCATGCTCCCTCCAGAGCCCAAAGTACCTATACCGGAGAGATTTTTTGGAGACCGTAGTAAATACCGTGCATTCCGGAATGCATGTAGTCTCTATTTTGCTCTGCAGCCTCGGACCTTCTCCCTAGAAGCCACCAAAGTGGGCTTTGTTATTTCCCTGTTGTCCGGTGAGCCTCAAACCTGGGCCCATCACCTTCTGGAACAAAAGTCGGATGCCCTGGAAAGTCTGGACGCCTTCTTCTTGGCGATGTCTCAACTTTATGAGGATCCTCAACTAACCGCTTCTGCTGAAGCTTCCCTGCACTCCCTTCGGCAAGGCCGCAGGGCAGCGGAGGACTATGCCGTTGAATTTAGGCGCTGGAGTTCCGATACGACATGGAATGACGCGGCTCTGCGTCATCACTTTAGAATGGGTTTGTCCGATCCACTCAAGGACGAGTTAGCACGGGTTGGGATACCTCAGACCCTGGAAGAATTAATTAACCTCTCAATCCAAATTGACCGTCGTCTGAGAGAGCGACGCACCGAAAGGTCTACCAGTGCCTATCGACCCACTTGGATGCTTCCACAGGTTCCCAGTCCTCCTAGTAGGCCTTTGGCTCCTCCAACCTCTCCAGTTTTCGACACATCAGAGCCTATGCAGCTTGGTCTGCTCCGTCCTTCCTTGACTCCCGAAGAGAAGTTACGAAGACGTAACCTTAACCTATGCCTCTACTGTGGGGAACCTGGGCACTACGCCAGCGTCTGCCCCAACAAGACGCGTAAGTGTCGTTCTTCTGCTCGTATATGTGCTACTATCATGCCAAAACCTAGTACTCACCTTACCATCTCTGTCACTTTGCAGCTTCCCGGAAAGGCTATCCAAGTTCCAGTCATCGTTGATTCCGGAGCATGCAGCTGCTTCGTGGACCAGGCCTTTGCAGCTCAGCATGATATCCCACTCCGACCCAAGACCCAGAGCCTGGCGGTTCACCTTGCAGACGGTTCCGCCCTCCGTTCCGGTCCTGTCATTCAAGAGACTATCCCTATATTAGCTACTATAAACTCTCAACACCAGGAATTCCTCCGTTTAGATGTCATTTCCTCTCCTCTGTTCCCTGTCATCCTGGGCATGCCGTGGTTGCTGGGCCATAACCCCCATATCAACTGGGTTTCTGGGAAAGTGGAGTTTCTGTCTGATTATTGCCAACAACATTGCCTGCCAAGAATGGCCCATGAGATACCTCAACTCCTCGGCCTACACCCTGAAACCAACTCACACCAAGCCATCCCAGAACAATACCGAGATTTCTCTGATGTATTCAGCAAGAAAGGTGCTGAGACTCTACCGCCACACAGGCCTTATGATTGCCCTATAGAGCTGCTACCTGGAACCGAAGTACCCTTCGGTAGGATCTTTCCATTGACTGAGCAGGAATTGGATACACTAAAACAATACCTTGATGAGAATTTAAAGAAAAAGTTCATCCGCCCATCCACATCTCCGGCCGGCGCAGGCATATTCTTTGTGGAAAAAAAAGATCATTCCCTTCGGCCATGTATCGACTACCGGGAATTAAATCGGATAACGATCAAGAATCGCTACCCCTTACCCCTGGTGCCTGAATTATTCCAGAGGCTAGGAACGGCAACCGTCTTCACAAAACTGGATCTTCGCGGAGCCTATAATTTAATCCGTATCCGGGAGGGGGACGAGTGGAAAACTGCTTTTCGCACTCGTTTTGGGCATTTCGAGTATTGCGTTATGCCCTTCGGTCTATGCAATGCCCCAGCCACATTCCAACACTTTGTGAACGACATCTTCCGGGAATTTTTGGATCTCTACGTCATCGTCTACCTCGATGACATTCTCATTTTCTCATCATCACTGACTGATCATCGCAGGCACGTCCGAAATGTCCTCGCCCGGCTCAGGCAACACGGGCTGTATGCTAAACTCGATAAATGTGAATTTGAACTCCAATGCATCCAATTCCTGGGGCTCATCATTTCAGTGGAAGGTATTAAAATGGACCCTCAAAAGGTGTCCGCCATACTGGACTGGCCCGCACCTACGGACAAGAAGGGGGTCCAACGCTTCGTTGGATTTTCCAATTTCTATAGGAAATTCATCAGAGACTTTTCCAAGATCATCGCCCCCATTACTGAATTAACAAGACAAGGAACCCGATTCTGCTGGACCCCTAGGGCTCAATTGGCCTTTGAAAAATTAAAAGGATTATTCACGTCGGCCTCCATCCTCAAACACCCTAACTCTGCCTTGCCATTCGTGTTGGAGGTTGACGCCTCAGAGGTCGCAGTAGGAGCTGTACTCTCCCAACGTCAGGGCCCCAAGGCCCTTCTGTTTCCAATAGCTTTTTTTTCTCGCAAATTATCGGTGTCTGAAAGAAACTACGATGTAGGAGACCGGGAGCTTCTGGCCATCAAGACGGCTCTGGAGGAGTGGCGCTATCTTTTGGAGGGTGCTGTACATCCTATTCTAATCTACACGGACCACAAGAACTTGGAATATCTGAGATCTGCCAAGAGACTAAAACCGCGACAAGCCAGATGGGCGCTCTTCTTCTCTCGCTTTCAATTCCATATTACCTACAGACCCGGCTCCAAAAACATCAAACCGGACGCTCTCTCACGAATGTTCCATGACTCCAAAGAAACCGTCCCTCCGGACACTATCCTGCCTGCAGGAAATTTTTTATTACTTCAGGGGGATTTAATCTCCAGAATAAGGCAAGCTTCCACAACTATACCCCAACCCACTGAGACCAGCCTAAGAGATGGTTTACTCTGGCATAAGGAGAAGATCATGGTTCCTGAGAGCCTTAGGGTACCAGTACTAGAGCTTTGCCATGACCACAAGTTGGCTGGGCACTTCGGGGCTCAGAAGACAACCGAACTGGTGCAGCGCACCTTTTGGTGGCCACAGTTGGCCGAGGACTGTAGGAATTACGTCAGTTCCTGCCACACATGTGCCCGAAGCAAGAATATTCGGACGAAGGCCTGGGGCTTACTGAAACCCTTGCCCATCCCTGACAGACCTTGGAAAATGATCGCAATGGATTTCATTGTGGAACTGCCCCCATCCGAAGGCTTCTCTACCATCTTTGTCATAATTGATAGATTGTCAAAAATGGCTCACTTCTTGCCTATGAAAGGCACACCCTCAGCCGTGGAAACGGCGAAGATCTTCATTAAAGAAATTGTGAGATTACACGGGGTTCCCTCTAATATCGTCTCGGACCGGGGTGTCCAATTCACCTCCAGGTTCTGGAAGGCATTGTGTGGTTCCCTCGAAATTGAGTTAGCGTTCTCTTCAGCCTATCACCCTCAGACAAACGGCCAGACGGAGAGAACCAACCAAACCTTGGAGCAATACCTCCGTTGTTTCTCTGCCTTTTCCCAGGATGACTGGGTTTCTCTGCTACCAGTTGCGGAGTTTTCATACAATAACTCCCTGCACTCAGCCATCAACCAGACGCCATTTTTTGCCAATTATGGATTTCATCCCTCCTTTCTACCCAGCTCAATACCTGAATGTTCTCTCCCTGCAGTGACCGAGACATTGGAATTCTTCTCTACCAACAACAAACTTCTGCAGGAAACAATGGCCCAATCCCAGGCTTCTTATAAAAAGACGTTCGACAAGAAGAGGCGCGGGGAGCTTATCCTGGAACCTGGCAATCAAGTATGGCTGTCCACAACTAACTTAAAAATGGCTTGCCCTTCTAGGAAACTAGGGCCTAAATTCATGGGACCCTTCTCGGTGAGAAGAAAAATAAACAACGTAGCGTACGAGCTCAGTCTGCCGGACTCCTTCAAAATACACCCGGTTTTCCATGTGTCCTTACTGAAACCGGTCGCTCCTGATCCTTTCCCCAACCGTAGTACCAGTCCTCCTAAGCCTGTTATGATCAATAACGAGGAGGAGTTTGAAATCGAAGCTATCCTGGACTGTAGGAAAAGGCGCAATCAAATACAGTATCTTATCAAATGGAAGGGGTATGGTCCGGAGGACAATTCCTGGGAACCAGAAAACAATTTGCATGCCCCGGAACTTTTGCAGACTTTCAGAAATGTTCATGCCTCCAGGTTGGCCCGGCTGGGCATCCGGAGGCTGCCCTTAGGGAGGGGGCACTGTCAGAGAGCTCACCTTGCTGGTCATGGGATTGGCCACCAGAGGGAGTGCTTGTGAGCAAGCCGGCCTATTTAAGTTTGTCAGGCACTCTGTTCAATGCTGCCTGATCATCAGCTTCCTGTGCCGTAGTTCCTGTTTCCTGTCTTGTCTTCCTGTTTACCTGATCTCCTGACGACCCGGATTGCTCTTGGATTCCCCTTCTTGCTGCCTGTACCCGACCTTGGCCTGTTTGACTCCGCTTCTGCCTGCTCCTATTGTACCTTGTTGCCCGTCTGTTGCCGAACCCAGCCTGTCTCCTGACCATCCTGCTCAGTCTCATCGCCTGTGTTCCAGCCTGCACCTGCTGTTCATAGACTGCTATTCCACCAGCATCTGGACTCTAGTTCACAGGCTCTCATACCACTCCGCACTCCTGTGCTTCCTGTTACCTTACCAGGGGCCGCGAGTCGGACGCGTAAGGGAGCCTACTCTCTGCCCAAAGCGGACTCACCGGTCTGGTAAGTAGGAGTCTGATACATATGCATTTTTACTGCAATGTGATATGATATATGTTTATGCTAATAAAAGTGTTACTATAATTCTTACCTAGTTTTCATCTTATGCCTCATATAAAGTCCCAAACTTTCTTCCTTTATTATAGATTATGGGATGGAGATACATGATGCATGTGTCTCATATAAAGTCACATATTTCTCCCCTTCCCCTTTCCTTTCATCAGTAATGCACAGACAGTGCTCTGGATGCCGGTGGTAAGAGGAGGCCTGTAATGCACAGTGCTCTGGATGCCGGTGGTAAGAGGAGGCCTGTAATGCACAGTGCTCTGGATGCTGGTGGTAAGAGGAGGTCTGTAATGCACAGTGCTCCGGATGCTGGTGGTAAGAGGAGGTCTGTAATGCACAGTGCTCTGGATGCCGGTGGTAAGAGGAGGCCTGTAATGCACAGTGCTCTGGATGCCGGTGGTAGGAGAAAGCCTGTAATGCACAGTGCTCTGGATGCCCATGGTAGGTGGAGGCCTGTAATGCACAGTGCTCTGGATGCCGGTGGTAAGAGGAGGCCTGTAATGCACAGTGCTCTGGATGCTGGTGGTAAGAGGAGGTCTGTAATGCACAGTGCTCCGGATGCTGGTGGTAAGAGGAGGTCTGTAATGCACAGTGCTCTGGATGCCGGTGGTAAGAGGAGGCCTGTAATGCACAGTGCTCTGGATGCCGGTGGTAGGAGAAAGCCTGTAATGCACAGTGCTCTGGATGCTGGTGGTAAGAGGAGGCCTGTAATGCACAGTGCTTTAGATGCTGGTGGTAAGAGGAGGCCTGTAATGCACAGTGCTCTGGATGCTGGTGGTAAGAGGAGGCCTGTAATGCACAGTGCTCTGGATGCTGGTGGTAAGAGGAGTCCTGTAATGCACAGTGCTCTGGATGCCGGTGGTAAGAGGAGGTCTGTAATGCACACAGTGATCTGGATGCTGGTGGTAAGAGGAGGTCTGTAATGCACAGTGCTCTGAATGCTGGTGGTAAGAGGAGGTCTGTAATGCACAGTGCTCTGGATGCTGGTGGTAAGAGGAGGCCTGTAATGCACAGTGCTCTGGATGCCGGTGGTAAGAGGAGGCCTGTAATACACAGTGCTCTGGATGCCGGTGGTAAGAGGAGGTCTGTAATGCACACAGTGATCTGGATGCTGGTGGCAAGAGGAGGTCTGTAATGCACAGTGCTCTGAATGCTGGTGGTAAGAGGAGGTCTGTAATGCACAGTGCTCTGAATGCTGGTGGTAAGAGGAGGTCTGTAATGCACGCAGTGCTCTGGATGCCCATGGTAGGTGGAGGCCTGTAATGCACAGTGCTCTGGATCCCCATGGTAGGTGGAGGCTTGTAATGCACAGTGCTCTGGATGCCCATGGTAGGTGGAGGCCTGTAATGCACAGTGCTCTGGATGCCAGTGGTAGGAGGAGGCCTGTAATGCACAGTGCTCTGGATGCTGGTGGTAAGAGGAGGCCTGTAATGCACACAGTGCTCTGGATGGTGGTCTGGGGGGAGGCCTGTAGTGTACACACTCACAGTGCTCTGCTCTGGATGCTAAAACTTGGAGCTCCGTGGAAGCCAGAAGTTCGTCATAGTTTTCGTCAGTGGGCGAAAATGTGGTGTACTTTTAGTTTTAGTTTTTGTCACTGTAAAAAGGCCGCTGACGGAAATTTTGATGAAAATGTTTCAGTTGAAGAAATTAACACTGTGCTACGACTATGTCATCTAAAAATGCAGCTTTATGTAGGGCCGTGGTTCTCAACCTCAGTCCTCAAGTACCCCCAACGGGCCATGTTTTGGGAACTTCTCTTAGATAAAATAGCTCTTATCAATACCATGTCATTGATATGGATTTAAAGCAGCTGTGCAACGTAAAGGAAAACCTGAAGACTTGGCCCATTGGGGTTACTGGAGGACTGAGAACCACTGATGTAGAGGACCTGTGCACCTCTATACCATGGTATACACAAATGGGGTGCACAGGTATCTAGAGTCAATGGTGACACTTAACATAAACACTATGTTACTATCAACTAATTTGCCACAAATGATAGGAAGCCAAGGTTAAATGCTGTGTATGAGTAGACGGATGGATATAACCAGGAGGATGTTATCTGGGTGATGTGTAAGGCTGACTTATCTAGAGAGACTTTCAACATAAGTATATAGAAATAAAATGTTACATTTTATCTTCCTGCATTGCAGTCAGTGTTTCAAAAAGGGTGTCTGTAAGACTTTATGATTAAACATTGTCCACGCCAGCAATACAGTATATATTGTATATACTGTAGCTCCAGAGGGAGAGGGTGACCCCTAGTGGAAGAACTCAATATTTACCGTTAATGCAAGTAATTGGCCATACAAAGAGTATAGGGGTCCAGGAACTGCACTGAGGGACATCTATTAATGTTAATTTTTTTTTTTTTTTTTTAAAAGATCGCTTTTACAGGAGCAGTGATTTGAACTACTTAAGGACCGGGCCTATTTTTCAGACTTGGTGTTTACAAGTTAAAATAGTTTTTTTTTGCTAGAAAATTACTTAGAACCCCCAAACATTATATATATTTTTTCCAGACATCCTAGAGAATAAAATGGCGGTCGTTGCAATACTTTTTGTCACACCGTATTTGCGCAGCGGTCTTACAAGCGCACTTTTTCTGGAAAAAATACACTTTTTTTGGACAAAACACACATTTTTGATTTAAAAAATAAGACAACAGTAAAGTTAGCCCAATATTTTTTTTCATATTGAGAAAGATGATGTTACACCGAGTAAATTGATACCCAACATGTCATACTTAAAAATTGCGCCCGCTCGTGGAATGGCGACAAACTTTGACCCTTAAAAATCTCCATAGGCGAGGTTAAAAAATTTCTACAGGTTACCAGTTTTGAGTTACAGAAGAGGTCTAGGGCTAGAATTATTGCTCTCGCTCTAACAATGGCGGTGATACCACACATGTGTGGTTTGAACTCCGTTTTCATATGCGAGCGTGACTTACATATGCGTTTGCTTCTGCGCCCGAGCTCAGCGGGACGAGGAGCTTAACATTTTTTTTTTCTTATTTATTTTACTTTTTATTTTTAATTTTTACACTGTCCTTTTAAAGAAATATGTTTGGGTCACTTATATTCCTATTACAAGGAATGTGAACACCCCTTGTAATAGACAAAAAGCATGACAGGACCTCTTTAATGTGAGATCTGGGGGTCAAAAAGACCTCAGATCTCATATTTATACTAAAAAATGCAAATAAAAAATAAATAAATAAAAAAAAATGCAAATGCAAAAATGCAAATAAAAAACCGCAATAAAAAAAAAAAAAAAAAATGTCTTTTTATTTAAAAAAAAAATCCCCTTTAAGACCATTGGGCGGAACTGATGTTTGACGTCACTTCAGCTGTCCAATGGTATGGAGCCGAGTGGGGGCCATCTTTCCCATCTTCCCATCTTTCCGCATCCTTCTCAGGGAGAAGGATGTGATCGTCTCGGATCCGTTAAGCGAGGGAGACAACCGGAGCGCAGCAGGGGGGGGGGGCCTCTCCCGCCCTTGATAAAACTGTTCACGCGGCGAATCCGCCGCAGAGACCACTTTTATCTGAAATTGGACCTCCCCTTCTTGAAGAAGATACCAGGGTTATGCTAGCTATCTGCTGCCATATTAATGGTATCCCACTTCAAACAGCCGAAGTACAACAACGGTCTGAAAGTGGTTAAAGCGATTGTAAACCGCTGAACATTTTTTTTTTTACCCTGCAAGGTAATGTCATAATGTGCTAGTGTGCATCGCACATGTAAACTGTTGGCGCTATATAAATCCTGTATAATAATAATAATAATAATAGCACGTTATGGTAAACTTACCTTAAAGCGAAGCATTCCAGTGCTGAGATGTCAGAACTGCAGGTGCTCCCATCTTCACCCGCCTTGCTTCCGGGGTCACGGCTGTGACTGGCTGGAGCCACGATGATGTCACTCCTGCGCATGCGCGTGGGAGCTGCCGTTTACGGCACAGGGCTCTGAAGGGACACCACGTTTATGAGATGTGTACACCACCTATAGGTAAGTCTTATTATAGGCTTACCTATAGGTAAAAGCCAGAGATGGAAGTTTAGTTAAGTGCAACAATAAAAATGAAAAATTCCTTTAAATATAGTGCCTGGGGGGTTGCCTTAGTGTTCCTGTAAAGTGGCGCATCTGTAGCATATATAGAACATGCTGGAGTAAATATCTAAAGAAAGAAAAATTAATGAAAGGACATTTAAATTGCTGGAAATACAATACCATTGCCAGCAATAGAAAAATGTTAAAAAAAAACAGCATGGGGTCCCCCCCCCAGTTCATACCAGCCCCTTCGGGTCTGGTATTCCTTTTACCGGGAACCCCATGCCAAAAAAAAAAGAAGCAAAATCCACACCAGACCCTTATGCAAGCACGCAGCCTGGCAGGCAAGGAAAGGGGGATAAGCAAGCGCCCCCCCCCTCCTGAACCCTCAACAAGGGGGCAGGGTGTTTTAGGGCAGGGGGGCTATGCAGATGGTGACAAGGGCCTCCTCCTGAAAACCCTGGCCGGTGGTTGTGGGGGTCTGCAGGTCTTATCGGAATCTGGAAGCCCCCTTTAACAAGGGGGCCCCTAGATCCTGGCCTCCCCACATGTGAATGAGTATGGGGTACATACTGTAGTACCCTTACCCATTCACCAAAAACATCAAAAAGTTTATAAAAACACAGAGACAGTTTTTGACATTTCCTTTATTAAAATTTAAAAAATAAAAAAGTTTTCCCTAATGAAGATCCATCCTCAATCACGACGCCCGCCGCACCACCGAACCCCAAAAAAGAAGAAAAAAACGTTCCACTGTCAACTAAGGCAAACTGCTGAATGCCTGGCTTGCCGTTTGCCAGTTTTTATATAGGTAAAGGCGGGGCCAACTGGCAATGTCACCTGGTGGTACGACCCCCCTTGTGACATCACTGATCCAGCATGCACCGGTCAGTGACATCACAAGGGGTTAATTGGATTCTGTCTAAAAAAAAAAATTAAAAAAAAAAAATTGGCCCTAATATATGAATGTGAGTTAGGGACCTTAGATTGTGGGCTCTTGAGGGTAGGGACTGATGTGAATGTACAATATATATATGTAAAGCACTGCGTAAATTGACGGCGCTATATAAGAACTGTCTAACGGCAAGCCAGGCATTCGGCGATTTATCTTTGTTGACAGCGGAGCGATTTTTTTCAGGGCCGGCGGTGGCATTGATGATGGATCTACATCTACAACGTTTTTACATTTTTTTTTGTGATTTGGTAGAGGTACTACTCATTCACATGGGGGGGGGCAGGATCTGGGCGCCCCCCAGATTCCAATAAGCCCTCTGCCCACAGACCTTCACAACCACAGCACAGGGTTGTGGGGACGAGGCCCTTGTCCCCATCAATATACTCAGAGAAGAAGTAGGTATACTTGGGGGGGGGGGAGGGGAGTCCCTTCCTATGATTTGTAGAGGTATTTCCCCCGATTTCCCTTTTTTGGAGTTTGTAAGCAGTAGGGCAACTAAGTATCATTTTCTGTCAAAACCTCCGTGCATGAACCTTTACAAAAATATATGCATTGGTCAAAAAAGCCATTGATTTGGCTGGGGGGTAGAGACAGTCCTCCTGTACCGGGCCCAGCCCCATCATTAAAGCAGAGGGGCCATGGGCAAAAAGGAGACTTTATAATTCTTTTTGGGGGGCAAGCAGAATAATCCCTAAAACCCTGCCCGTATCATTTTCTGTCAAATATTCGGAACTATCTGCCTTGGTCAATACAACATGGCGATGGGGAAACCAACCTGTAGAAGACCGGCTACAACCCGCTACAGCTGAGGGTGGGTACAGGAGCTCAGAGCAGCACAAAATAAAAAAATGAATATAAAAATAACACAGAGCTTTAGGAATGGGCTGAAAGCAAAGTATGTTAAGAATGAGGTCTGACCAGAAGTCCTGATCTGGGGTTTCTCAGCCCCATTATGACACCTTCTAGATCTGTATAGCTCAGCAGAAATAGAAACAGAATGCCATGGATGGGTGTGACCAATCATTTGACAAATGCACAAAATGAAATATTACCTACATAGGTGCTTTGAGCGCTACCGATACTTTTTTTTCAAGTACTCACCGATGCCGATTACCGATACTTTTTTTAATGTCATGTGACAGCGGCACTAATATGCAGCACTGATGATGTGTGGACTGTGTCAGTAGTTTTTATTTTTATTTCATTTTTTTTTTTACAATTTTATTTTTAACAATTTTTTTTTAAATTATTTTTACTTTTTTTTTTTAACAATGCTTTACTTTTTTTGGGAGGGGGAGGGGGGTGGATGGTGTCACTGTGTTTTTTATTTTATTTTTTTATTATTTTTACAATTTAACCTTTTCATTATTTATTCAATACAATTATTTTTTTTATATTATTATATATTTTTTTAATTATTTTTTTTTTATTAGCCCTGTTGGGGGTTGGCTTTGGTGAGATATCAGGGGTGTTAACACCCCCCCGATATCTCCCTTTTGAGACAGGGAAAGGGATTGAGGACGGAGATTCCTCAGTCCCTTTCTCTGCAGCCTCAGCTGCACTGAAATGAATGGACAGGAGAATTAAAGCGGGATTCCGTCCGAAAAAAAAAAAAATTTAAGTCAGCAGCTACTAACACTGTAGCTGCTGACTTTAAATAAGTACTTACCTGTCCTGGGTGCCCGCGATGTCGGCTGCTCGAGGCCGACCCATCCCTCGGCTCTCGGGTACCGGCACCGCCATCCTGAGTAAGGGAAACAGGCAGGGGAGCCTTGCGGCTTCACTGCCAGTTTCCTACTGCACATGTGCGAGCGGCACGGCGTTCCGTTCTGTGAATGGCCCCGTTGAGTTCTGGGAACACACACAGTTCCCAGAAGACAACGGGGCCGCTCACCGAGGAGCAGAACACGCCGCGGAAGAGGAAGAGGCAGATTAGGAAGACTGCCTAGCAACAAGGGTTTAGGTAAGTTTAAAAAAACATTTTTTTCAAATGTTTTTTTTTAATTTTTTTTAGGATTTTTGGTGATTTTTTTTTTCCAGGGTGGCCCTCCACTTTAAAAGAAAATCCCAAATTTTGGGTTGTCCCCAGAAAAGTAATGGGGACAGTAGTTCTGATGACCTGGGGGGGGGGGGTCCCCAAGGAATTCCCTTATTTTGCATGGATCTCCTCTCACTTCCTGTTTGGCTATGGGACAGCAAGTGAAGGTAAATCTACACAATGGGGCAAAAAATGTAAAAAAAAAAAATCTGACAGGGGTCATAACCCTCCCTTACTCTATCCAAAATGAAAAATAAAGTTTTGCCTATAGTTCTACTTTAAACATTAAAAATCATGCAGGTAAACAAAAAAACCAAAAAAAAAAAAACTGAAAATGAACTAATGCAACCGCCACACCTCTATATTAGTAAACTGCAATATATTATATTGTTTCTTTTTTTTTTTCTTTTTTTTTGAGGGGTCTTAAATACACTTTAACCTGTTGTGGATACTGGGCATGCTATACCCAAACAATAAAAAAAAAAATATTTAAATACACAAGGCATGCATAGTTCACCCCGTTCTTCTGCCCCTCTGCTGCCCTCTCCTTGTACTTGTTGGCAATTTCCTACCATCAAAATGACAGCCGGTGTTCTATCGAATTGTGCCCTCCGTTGAAAAGTGCCCGCGCATGTGCAGAACAGAAGGGCACTCCAGCTGATAAGCTGATCATCTGGAGTGACGTCACCATAGCGCATGCGCATATCGTAGGAGGATTTTTATTTTTTTTTATGTTCATGGCTCTGCCTCCCCTGACTGCACGTCCCCGGTGTGAACGCAACCTAAACGGAAAAGCGTAAGCGAGACACTTGCAAAAAGATTCCAGCATGTTGATGTTTGGTTAATGGTTTCCAAGATTGGAGGGTAATATTAGAAATTGGCATTGTTAATAGATTCTGGGCGCTAAAAAAATCTCCAAAATAAAAAAAAAAAAAAGTTTTAAACAAGAATGTAAAAAAAGCTGAAAAAATGTACTTGTTGACATTTTCATACCAGTTATACCTTTGAGATGCCTCCAAGGAAAATACATCAAAATGTTGTCACGTTGAACTGTGATGGCTCGGGACTGCCTGGGTGAGGCCCATTTCTTCACAAGATAGACGCATGGCATTCCATCAGGACCAATGAGCATATGCGTAGCTGAGTGATCGGTAATTGTACACAGAACCTCCACCACCTCACTCCATACGATAGAAACACTCAACCGACAACTAACCTTACACACTTGGAAGAACATCAGATTGTTGGAAGCCTCTTGCCGACCCGGGACATTTCCACACCACCATTTGTCGGTGAGTATAAAACTTTTATTCCAAATTCTAAGTCATTTACAACTCATGTTAGACAATAAGATTGAATTTGTTATCTTATGAAGCAGGTCATATGTCTTACGATCTCATTGTACAAATCTCCTTAATGGGAGGAAGTTTCATGAGAGGATAATGGAGGCTGCCATTGGTGACTCCATAACCGGCTGATCAAGCTGCCAAATTCCAACATGGTGGTTGTCAGTGGTGGCCCGTCCATACGGGGAGCAGGGGCGCCAATCCCCTAATCCATGTGCCCGTCCCCTAATCTACATTCAGATCGTCGGACGCATGGATTCCAATGTTTTTTATGTTTTGTTTTTTTTTCCGAAGCACGTGATTAGATCTGGAGGCTCTACTAGACTTCAAAAAGTGGCTTCAAAAAGCTTCAAAAGGGGCCCACCCACCCGTCTTCCCGCATTCCGCTGCCCCACATCTCCCTGGATACAGCCGTGTCCTTCACTTCAGGGGTAAGTGCGGGGCTGGTGGGCGGACAAACCAGCGAGTGATGGGGGGGAGTTGTTGAGGGGAGTGACTGACCAACCAGGCGAGAAGGAGGGGGTGGTGGGTGGTTTGTCCCCGCCCCCCCCCAATGGAGCACAAGCCGCCACTGGTGGTCGTAAAGAATTTGATCAGCAGTTGGACTTCTTTACAACCACCTTGCCCTTCATTGGATCAGGATTTGACCGGTCCCTGCTGAAAGGGCAGAATTTCGATCCATGTATGGGCAGCCTAAGTCTTTGGCTTTAATGTCACTGACTTTGGAACAAGTATAGGTGTAATATATGCAGTCATCGAGTATCTAATCAGGAAATTGTTGGTAGATCTAATGAACATTGAACAATCTGGTTTCAATGTGTGTGGTGAACTTGAAATTTACCAATGCCATGCAATATAAAGCTGGCCATAAATGGGTCAGATTTTTTCGATCAACTCACTGACTAGATTCCCCCAACCACACACTTTTATACTCTGTGAGTGAGACTTCCCCTCCATCAGAATACATTGACCAGCATTGCAGGCCATAGCCTGGAGCACGGGGGGAAAATCCGACAGGGAGGTTCTACAGAAGTCAATCGGCATATCGACTTCTGTACAACCGACCTGCCCACACATGGATTGAAAGTCCATGCTGATCTCAGACAGATCCTTGTTCTAGATATATACTGTCTATATATATATACAGTATCTCACAAAAGTAAGTACACCCCTCAGTCACATTTTTGTAAATCTTTTCTTCTATCTTTTCATGTGACAACACTGAAGAAATGACACTTTGCTACAATGTAAAGTAGTGAGTGTACAGCTTGTATAACAGTGTAAATTTGCTGTCCCCTCAAAATAACTCAACACACAGCCATTAATGTCTAAACCGCTGACAACAAAAGTCAGTACACCCCCTAAGTGAAAATGTCCAAATTGGGCCCAATTAGCCATTTTCCCCTCCCCGGTGTCATGTGACTCGTTAGGGTTACAAGGTCTCAGGTGTGAATGGGGAGCAGGTGTGTTAAATTTGGTGTTATCGCTCTCACTCTCTCATACTGGTCACTGGAAGTTCAACATGGCACCTCATGGCAAAGAACTCTCTGAGGATCTGAAAAAAGAAAAGAATTGTTGCTCTACATAAAGATGGCCTAGGCTATAAGAAGATTGCCAAGACCCTGAAACTGAGCTGCAGCGCGGTGGCCAAGACCATACAGCAGTATAACAGGACAGGTTCCACTCAGAACAGGCCTCGCCATGGTCCACCAAAGAAGTTGAGGTCACGTGATCAGCGTCATATCCAGAGGTTGTCTTTGGGAAATAGACGTACGGTGGCCAAGACCACACAGCGTATATAGAAATAATGAATATTGGAACATATATAGAAGATTGTTTCTAATGTATTTTTTTATTTTTTTTTATTTTGGCTTTACTGTATAACATGAATCAATATGAATGAATATATATATATAAAACAATAATTTAAATATCATGCAGATTTTTTTTTTGTTACATTACATACAGAAATTGGTTGCTCATATAGGATGTATTTTCTAGGGTCTCTGATCACCATGAAGACAACACTTCTGCTCTCTGTACTGTGCGCTGTCATGGCGGGTGAGTGAAGTTTGTCTCCTTTTATCTTAAAATTTCACATCTGGAATAAAAATGTAATGCTGTATTAGTATTCCTATTTGGAGGCTTTTTTCTCTCATTTTAACCTGGCGATCCTGCCAGTAACACCCTTCCTGTGACAACATTCACTAAATAAATCAGCAGAGTTATCAACCTAGGACAACAAGTGTGTTAGGACGATGGCTGGGACAAAGGGGGGGGGGGGGACAGAAGGGGCGCATGCCCCTGGCGCCAGCTCTACATCCAGGAGGGGGCACACTCGGACCTCCAGCAGCCTCATTCTCCCAGCTTCTCACTGAGGTGAGTGACTGCAGTGTTACTCCCTGTCACCAGGGCTTTTTTTTTCTCCACAGTGTGAAGATACTCAGTACTGCCCCCCCGCTGGCGCTAGTCCTGTGCTCCCCAATGGCTCCTGTTACTTGTAGCAAAGCGCCTTTGAGTGTCATATTCTGTATCACAAATGACAGCGCATGCTCAGTGCAGGAGGAGCAGGTGCCAGGGCTGTCATCTTGGCAGAGCTGGGAGCGCTCTACAGGACGGGGTAAAAGCTGGGGGTGGTAGAGCTGTGTACTGAAGGGGGGGGGGGGTTGGGTGGGAGGAGAGGGGAAGTCTGTGTACTGGGGGGGGAGGAAGGAAGGGAGCTCTGTACTAAAGGGGGGTGAGCTTTATGGTGAGGAAGGAGAGGTCAGGGTTGAGTGAGGAGCTCTGTATTGGGGTGGGGGAGGGGCTGTGTAGTGGTGTTTTTCCAGTGACACTACTGACACAGGGGTAGGTCTTCCTTCCAGTGACACCACTGACACAGGGGTAGGTTTTCCTTCCAGTGACACCAGTGACTCTGGGACAGTTTTTCATTTCAGTGACACCACTGATGCAGGAACATTTTTTTCTTTTCGTTGATATCATCGACTTAGGGAAATTTGCTTCTTCCAGTGACACCACCAACTCAGGGACATCGTTTTCTCTCAGTGACACCACTGACACAGACTTTTTTTCTTCCAGTGACACCAACGACTCAGGGACATTTTTTTTCTTTTTGGTGACACCACCGACACGGGGACATTTTTTCCTTTCAGTGACACAACAGTTAAGGACATTTTTTTCATTTGAGTTACAAAACCAAATCAGGGACGTATTTCCTTCCAGTGACACCACTGACACAGGGGTAGGTTTTCCTTCCAGTGACACCATGGACTCAAGGCCATTTAGTTCTTCCAGTGACACTGCCGACTCAATCATTTTTCCTTCCAGTAACACCACCAATGCAGAGACACCACCACCAACTCAGGGACATCTTTTTTCTGTCAATGATACCACCACCACATAGACATATTTTCCTCCCAGTGACACCACCAACTCAGGGACATTTTTTCTTTTTGATGACACCACCAATGCAAGGATATTTTTTATTTCAGTTACAACACCAAATCAGGGACATATTTCCTTCCAGTGAGACCACTGACTCAAGGCCATTTCGTCCTTCCAGCGACACTGCAGACTTAGGGACATTTTTTCTTCCAGTGACACCACCGAAGCAGAGACACCACCACTGACTCGGGGACATTTTTTCTTTGAGTGACACAAGAGCTGTAGGGACATTTAAAAAAAAAGGGACACCACCGAATCAGGGACATTTTTCCTGTCAAAGAAACCACCAACTCAGGGACATTTTTCCTTCCAGTGACACCACCGACACAGAGATATTTTTTTCTTCCAGTGACACCACCGAAGCCAAAACCATTTTGTCATTCCAGTGACATTTTTCCTTCCAGTAACACCACCGATGCAGAGACACCACCACCAACTCAGGGACATCTTTTTCTGTCAGTGATACCACCAACACATAGACATATTTTCCCACCCAGTGACACCACCAACTCAGGGACATTTTTTTATTTTTGGTGACACCACCAACACAAGGACATTTTTCATTTCAGTTACAACACCAAATCAGGGACATATTTCCTTCCAGTGACACCACTGACTCAAGGCCATTTTGTCCTTCCGGTGACACTGTCGACTTAGGGAAATTTTTTTCTTCCAGTGACACCACCGAACGAAAGACACCACCACTGACAACAGCTGTAGGGACATTTTTCCTGTCACTGAAACCAACAACTCAGGGACTTTTTTTTCATTCCAGTAACACCCCCGACTTAGGGTCATTTTTCCTTCCAGTGACACCGCTGATGTAGAGATATATTTTTTTCCAGTGACACCACCAACTCGAGGCCATTTAGTCCTTCCGGTGACACTGCCGACTGGAACATTTTTCCTTCCAGTAACACCACCGATGCAGAGACACCACCACCAATTCAGGGACATCTTTCTCTCGGTGACACCGCCAACACATAGACGTTTTTCCTTCCAGTGACACCACCGACTCCACTGGCCTTTTTCTTTTCTTTTTTGGTGACACCACCAACACAAGAATATTTTTCATTTCAGTTACAACACCAAATCACCTGCCAGAGAAGTCCACCTATTGCAGCTTCCTGTGATGGGGTGGGGACAACGCTGCATGAATTCAGAGCAGGGTTGTCACTCTCATGTAGGCCGTGTCCGCTTGCACTATAGTGGGAGGGGAAGATGTTGCAGGGGGAGTGGCTATTAACCATATATTTGCTGATTCATAAGCCTGTAGATTGTCAATCAGCAGTTGGCCACACCCAGTGATGCTCAATGCTCTCTGGATTGGCAGCACTGGCTCTGTTGGTGAACCCCTCCTACTGTGATCTGCAGTGCCTGGGAGGGGAGCGTGTGAGACACAAATGGCCGAGGATTTCAGGGAAGGTGAAGGAAGATTTCTTTATATCGATGAGGCTCTCGTATTACATAGTATCTGGATGTGAGATCTGTTTATACACAGGAGCCTTTATCTGTACTTTCATGTTTTTTTCTGTCTCTCCAGTGGCTGCGTCTCAGATCTGTGGAAGTGAAACCTGTGCTACTGATGAGTTGTGTAACACTACTACTAATGCCTGCGAGTGCAATACAACTGTCTATCCATTCGTAGGAGGTATGGTATTTGTATCATTTTGTTCACACAAATAGAGCTTTATTTTGGTGGTATTTATTCACTACATGTCTTTGGTAAAAAAAAATCCTGTTAAGTGTATAATAATTGGTTTGTGTGATCAAGGACATATGTGTGCAGATGATCATTGGGACATGTGATTTTACTGTTACATACACTATGTGGGGGCAGGTGTTTATACTGCGTGGGGACATGTGTGTGGACATGTGTGTGGGGACATGTGTGGGGACATGTGTGTGTGTGGACATGTGTGTGGGGACATGTGTTGGGACATGTGTGTGTGGGGACATGTGTGTGGGGACATGTGTGTGTGGGGACATGTGTGTGTGGGGACATGTGTGTGTGGGGACATGTGTGGGGACATGTGTGGGGACGTGTGTGTGGGGACATGTGTGTGGGGACATGTGTGTGTGGGGACATGTGTGGGGACGTGTGTGGGGACATGTGTGGGGACGTGTGTGGGGACATGTGTGGGGACGTCTGTGGGGATGTGTGTGGGGACATGTGTGGGGACGTGTGTGGGGACGTGTGTGGGGACATGTGTGTGGGGACGTGTGTGGGGACATGTGTGTGTGGGGACATGTGTGGGGACGTGTGTGGGGACATGTGTGGGGACATGTGTGTGGGGACATGTGTGTGGGGACGTGTGTGTGGGGACATGTGTGTGGGGACATGTGTGGGGACGTGTGTGTGGGGACATGTGTGTGGGGACGTGTGTGGGGACATGTGTGGGGACATGTGTGGGGACATGTGTGTGGGGACATGTGTGTGGGGACATGTGTGTGGGGACAGTGTTTTGGGAACATTGTGATTTTACATTGTGTGGGGACATTGGGCCGGTGATCAGTGTGTAAAAAGCTGTAAAAAACAGCTCATAATCACTGATCACCGGCCGGCCTCAGCGATCCCCTCTCCTCTGCTCACTGACAACTTCCGTGTGAGGAGAGGAGAGCCGATCGCCTAGCAACCGGCTCTCTATTTACATCACATGACAGCTAAGATTGGACACAGCCGTCATGTGATCAGGCGGGCCAATCACAGAGCCCTCCTGCTGATTGGAGATGTGCCGTGTCCGGGTGACACGGGCACATTGGGATCGCCCCGCTGCACCGGCGCGCGCAATCCCTCTCCTTCTGAGGGACGTTCCCGAATGTCCAATCAGAAGGAGGAAGCTCCCACCCAGCCCTAAATGTGCAGTGGCCGGATGGGAGGTGATTAAGGTGAAAAACATTGAGGGTTTACAACCCCTTTAAATGCACCACAATGAAGCACCCCGGTATGAATGAGCCCCCCCAGGACTTGCCCCACATTTGAGCGGTGGATAGTACAGGTATAATCTAACTGTCTGCAGGCTGACTGTCACATAAACATCCTCTAAGGCAGTGGTCATCAACTCCTGTCCTCAGGGCCCACTAACAGGCCAGGTTTACAAGATAACTGAAATACATCCCAGGTGATATCATTTGCTGCTCAGTGATTGCAGTATTCTAGTCTGTATCTCCCCAACGTAATACATAAAACCTGGCCTGTTAGTGGGCCCTGAGGACAGGCTTAATGACCACCGCTCTAAAGGACCTCTGTGTGCTTCCTATACCAGCCTTTCTCAACCGGGGTTCTGTAGAATGCCAGGGTTCCTCCAGAGGTTGCTTGAGGTTCCTGGAGCACAATCTGCCTCTCAGATAAGTTGCCACTAACTCCAATGATCTTTCCAGCAATCTTTAAGGGGAGTATTCGGTTGACTGACCATCAATGTAAGGGACTCTTTTCTCCTGACCACCAATGTAAGGGCTTTCTTCCCCCCCAAAGTAAGGGGGCATTGCACTGACCACCAATGTAAAGAAACACAACCATGATCATCAATGTAAGGGGACACCACACTGCCTATTAAAGTGGTGTTCCGGCCGAAATTATACTTTTTAAATAAAAACACCCCTATAATACACAAGCTTAATCTATTCTAGTAAAGTTAGTCTGTAAACTAAGGTCCGGTTTGTTAGTTTATAGCAGTAGTTTGTTATTTTATAAACTTGCAGCAGGCCGTGGCCATCTTAAGTGTGGGCATCTGAAGCCAGACTGTATTTCTTCCTGGATCTCATCCTTGCAGATCTCGCACATGCTCAGTGCAGCACAAGCAGTGTAATAGGTTTCAGGTCAGGTTGCCATAGCAACGGCAGTGTCAGAGGAAGTTGCCGCCCCTTCCCAGAAGGCATTGCAAACAGGAAATGATGCGATGGGCCGCGGCCAGGGAGGAGGAAGTGAAAAATGAATACAGCAGATATACAGTAGGTGCTGAGAAAAAAAAATAAAAAAATATCCAATTTGTTTACAGTGCACAGTTTAGTGAGGGATGCTCAAGAGTTGTAAAAGTGGGTGGAACTCCACTTTAACCACTTTCATCCCCCTTAATGTCTAGGCCAATTTTCAGCGCTGTTGCTCTCTGAATGACACTGTACTCGTATGAAGTTTTCATCATTTTATTGGGACAGGTAGAGCTTTCTTTTGGTGTTATTTAATCACCGCTGGGGTTTTATTTTTTGCTAAGTAAACAAAAATTTAGAAAAAACAAAGCAAAACCCGCTTTTCTTAGTTAATGTTATAACATTTAGCAAATAAGTAATTTTTCCCAACAATGTATTGGTATTGGAACTTGGAGATTTTGATATATGCACCACCTCCTTTAAATATAACAAAAAATACCCAAAGAGCAATAAATGGAGTTTTGAGGTGCAAAGAAAGTTTCAATCGACATTGAATTAACCAAAAATAGAAAATGTATTTATTACATATGTAGCACCCTCCTCATGACGGTTCAGCTGGGTTGTGTTAGTTTCCACTTGACCATGGGTGTCGCTGTGGCGACCGGTAAGTGTTGGAAATGCTCAGAAACAGCCCGGTGGGAGTGGTTCGCTCGCTGTGCATTCTGGGAAAGGGTATTTAAGGTATAGGCGCCATTTTTTGGGGTCCTTCCTTCCTTTTTTCATCGTGGTCCCTGACCTGAAGGCCCTCCTGGCCAAAAGGGGCCGGGGCAGTTCTGCTGCCTTGGGGCCGGCTGGCCGAGGCGTTGCTACCACAGAAGTAGGCCCAGGAGCTCTGGGGCCTGCTGATCCAAAGGGTGGTCCTGTGCTGTCTTGCCTGTGGGGAGAAGCCAATCGGTTTGAGGAGACCAAGGGAGGACTTCTCTGGAGGTGACCGAGCAAAGTATGCTGGTATCTCGGGAGGAGCCTGCAAACTCAATCGAAGGATGCAACCTAAATCATCTACCTGACAGTATCACCGGATCGGATGAAAGAAACTGGTACTGTGCGGTTAAGCTTTAAACCTAGCAAAAGTTTGGTTACACCGTCCGGTGGCAGAGGACTTGTGTAACGACCGCAACGATTATTCTTTTTTTTTTTTTCCGTCAAGTCTGTGGCAGAGACTGTGTCCGAGCATTGCACCGGCTGCTAGGTCAGTGAGAGGGACCTATCCGGGGAATGCTATATCCAGTTGAGGGAACCGTTTGTCCTCTGAATAGAAGAAATACCCTGATCCGCAATACAAGGTACCTGAATCCCCCCTAACCCTCCATCCCTCTACCTAACGTTGAAGAATAAAAGAATTGCAAACATAAAGAAACGTAATGTTTGGTGCAGACATTATTGAATCTTTTCTTTTTTATGGGACTCCCCTGTGACAGACACAAGGTAACGCTAAGCCCAATCTAAACCAGCAGCTCCTTTGAGGGTATGTGCTACACATAAATGCTATAATACTACTTAAAACACTAGGGCAAAGTCAGCCCTGTGGTCACAATACAAAAAGAATGGTTGCCTCCACATGTTTCACCACAAAGGTGGCTTCTTCTGGAGGTTTTGTAGGACCATTTTAATACAATTTCACCTTAAATAGTGATCACGGTTCCAGATAATCCCCAAAACCCTCCAAAAAGGCCCAATGGGGGATCTCTGTTATCCACCCATCCTGCTACCAGTGAGGCTTTAATACCTGTTCAAAAGGGTTAATTCCTTGGGATGGTTCAATTACTGTGTTGATCTCCCCGGCTTAACAGGTGTCTTACTGACACTGAACTAAGGGACAGGGGCAAGTTGAAGGAAGGGAAGTTCTCAGATCGCACAAGTTCTCTGAAATTTGCCGTCGCAGTGTGAAGCTTGCATTAGAAAAAAGAATGTGAATATTGATCCATCAAATTTGTCAAGTCTTTACAGAGATAACAGGTTTAACTGTGGGGAAATTGTTCTTCCCTCACATTTTATGGCACAGACATCCCCCATTGGGCCTTTTTGGAGGGTTTTGGGGATTATCTGGAACCGTGATCACTATTAAAGGTGAAATTGTATTAAAAAGGTCCTACAAAAGCTCCAGAAGAAGCCACCTTTGCGGTGAAACATGTAGAGGCAACCATTGTTTTGTATCGTGACCACAGGGCTGCCCTAGTGTTTTAAGTAGTATTATAGCATCTATGTAATAAATAAATGTTCTATTTTTGGTTAATTCAATGTCGATTGAAACTTTCTTTGCACCTCAAAACTCCATTTATTGCTCTTTGGGTATTTCAAGTAATTTTTCCCCTTCACTGATGTGTGCTGATGAGGCTGCACTGAGGGGCACTGATAGGCTGCACTGATGGGCACTGATAGGCTGCACTGATGGGCACTGATAGGCTGCACTGATGAGGCTGCACTGATGGGCACTGATAGGCTGCACTGATGAGGCTGCACTGATGGGCACTGATAGGATGCACTGATGAGGCTGCACTGATGGGCACTGATAGGCTGCATTGATGAGGCTGAACTGATGGGCACTGATGAGGCTGCACTGATGGGCACTGATGAGGCTGAACTGATGGGCACTGATGAGGCTGCACTGATGGGCACTGATAGGCTGCACTGATGAGGCGGCACTGATGGGCACTGATGGGCACTGATGAGTAGACATGTGCACACTGAAATATTTTGTTTCGGAATTTCCTTTTTGTCCGAAAAATAAATGTATTTAGTTACTCCCGAAATTCGTTTTTATTTATTTAGTTTCATTAAAAATGCATTCGTCCAAAAAAACGCAGCCAATGGCTGCGCTACTATCAATCTATCCAATCAAGAGCGGAGAACCCCCGGCAGAGGAAGAGCTCATACCCGCCAGATGAAGTTCCAGGGCTCAGGTAAGTAAAACGGCGGAGGGGGGGCCGGTCACTTCCAGGTGTTTTTTCACCTTAATGCATAGGATGCATTAAGGTGAAAAAACACAAAGGTTTACAACCCCTTTAAGGTCAAATCTGTCAATTGAAGGCTTATGGTTTCTGTCGGATGTTCTAAGAAGATTCGACGAAGCAGCTAAACTGTACGACGGCGCGATCGTACGGACCAGCTAAGATTGACTGAAATGATTCAGTGTGTCTCTCTCTCTGCTAGCAATCGGAAGTGAAAGTAAGTTGGCTGTACTTAAGTTCTAGTTATTTTACTGCTCCTCCTCTTTGGTTACAATCAGCCAATAACATTCATCATCATCATTTTACTTCCCCCCACCCATTCCAGGAGTGACCACTAACAGCTCTTTTACTATTATCTCTGTAATGTCAAATCTTTTCTCTCTAAGTGGAAACTACACTGATCATCAATGTAAGGGGGCACTACACTGATCATCAATGTAAGGGGGCACTACACTGATCATCAATGTAAGGGGGGCACTACACTGATCATCAATGTAAGGGGGCACTACACTGACCACCAATGTAAGGGGGCACTACACTGATCATCAATATAAGGGGCACTACACTGATCAGCAATGTAAGGGGGCACTACACTGATCATCAATATAAGGGGCACTACACTGATCAGCAATGTAAGGGGGCACTACACTGATCATCAATGTCAGGGGGGCACTACACTGACCATCAATGTAAGGGGGCACTACACTGATCATCAATGTCAGGGGGCACTACACTGATCATCAATGTAAGGGGGCACTACACTGATCATCAATGTAAGGGGGCACTACACTGATCATCAATGTAAGGGGGCACTACACTGATCATCAATGTAAGGGGGCACTACACTGACCATCAATGTAAGGGGGCACTGCACTGACCATCAATGTAAGGGGGCACTACACTGATCATCAATGTAAGGGGACACTACACTGACCATCAATGTAAGGGGGCACTACACTGACCATCAATGTAAGGGGGCACTACACTGACCACCAATGTAAGGAGGCACTACACTGACCATCAATGTAAGGGGGCACTACACTGACCATCAATGTAAGGGGGCACTACACTGACCACCAATGTAAGGAGGCACTACACTGACCATCAATGTAAGGGGGCACTACACTGATCATCAATGTAAGGGGGCACTACACTGATCATCAATGTAAGGGGGTACTACACTGATCATCAATGTAAGGGGGCACTACACTGACCACCAATGTAAGGAGGCACTACACTGATCACCAATGTAAGGGGCACTACACTGACCACCAATGTAAGGGGGCGCTACACTGACCATCAATGTAAGGGGGCACTACACTGACCATCAATGTAAGGGGGCACTACACTGACCACCAATGTAAGGAGGCACTACACTGATCATCAATGTAAGGGGGCACTACACTGATCACCAATGTAAGGGGGCACTACACTGATCATCAATGTAAGGGGGTACTACACTGATCACCAATGTAAGGGGGCACTACACTGATCATCAATGTAAGGGGGTACTACACTGATCATCAATGTAAGGGGGCACTACACTGACCACCAATGTAAGGAGGCACTACACTGATCATCAATGTAAGGGGCACTACACTGATCATCAATGTAAGGGGGCACTACACTGACCACCAATGTAAGGAGGCACTACACTGATCACCAATGTAAGGGGCACTACACTGATCACCAATGTAAGGGGCACTGCACTGATCATCAATGTAAGGGGGCACTACACTGACCACCAATGTAAGGAGGCACTACACTGATCACCAATGTAAGGGGGCACTACACTGACCATCAATGTAAGGGGGCACTACACTGATCATCAATGTAAGGGGGCACTACACTGATCACCAATGTAAGGAGGCACTACACTGATCACCAATGTAAGGGGGGCTACACTGATCATCAATGTAAGGGGGGCTACACTGATCACCAATGTAAGGGGGCACTACACTGACCATCAATGTAAGGGGGGCTACACTGATCATCAATGTAAGGGGGCACTACACTGATCATCAATGTAAGGGGGCACTACACTGATCATCAATGTAAGGGAGCACTACACTGATCATCAATGTAAGGGGGGCTACACTGATCATCAATGTAAGGGGGCACTACACTGATCATCAATGTAAGGGAGCACTACACTGATCATCAATGTAAGGGGGGCTACACTGATCATCAATGTAAGGGAGCACTACACTGATCATCAATGTAAGGGGGGCTACACTGATCATCAATGTAAGGGGGCACTACACTGATCATCAATGTAAAGGGGCACTACACTGATCATCAATGTAAGGAGACACTACACTGATCATCAATGTAAGGAGACACTACACTGATCATCAATGTAAGGGGGCACTACACTGATCATCAATGTAAGAGGGCACTACACTGACCATCAATGTAAGGGGGCACTACACTGATCATCAATGTAAGGGGGGCACTACACTAACCATCAATGTAAGGGGGCACTACACTGATCATCAATGTAAGGGGGCACTACACTGATCATCAATGTAAGGGGGCACTACACTGATCACCAATGTAAGGGGGCACTACACTGATCATCAATGTAAGAGGGCACTACACTGACCATCAATGTAAGGGGGCACTACACTGATCATCAATGTAAGAGGGCACTACACTGACCATCAATGTAAGGGGCACTACACTGATCACCAATGTAAGGGGGCACTACACAGATCATCAATGTAAGGGGGCACTACACTGATCACCAATGTAAGGAGGCACTACACTGACCATCAATGTAAGGGGGCACTACACTGACCATCAATGTAAGGAGGCACTACACTGACCATCAATGTAAGGGGGCACTACACTGATCATCAATGTAAGGGGGCACTACACTGATCACCAATGTAAGGGGGCACTACAATGATCATCAATGTAAGGGGGCACTACACTGATCACCAATGTAAGGGGGCACTACACTGATCATCAATGTAAGAGGGCACTACACTGACCATCAATGTAAGGGGGCACTACACTGATCATCAATGTAAGGGGGCACTACACTGATCATCAATGTAAGAGGGCACTACACTGATCATCACTGTAAGGGGGCACTACACTGATCACCAATGTAAGGGGGCACTACACTGATCATCAATGTAAGGGGGCACTACACTGATCATCAATGTAAGGGGGCACTACACTGATCACCAATGTAAGGGGGCACTACACTGATCACCAATGTAAGGGGGCACTACACTGACCATCAATGTAAGGAGGCACTACACTGATCATCAATGTAAGGGGGCACTACACTGATCATCAATGTAAGAGGGCACTACACTGATCATCACTGTAAGGGGGCACTACACTGATCACCAATGTAAGAGGGCACTACACTGATGATCAATGTAAGGGGGCACTACACTAACCATCAATGTAAGGGGGTACTACACTGACCACCAATGTAAGGGAGCACTACACTGATCATCAATTGTAAGGGGGCACTACACTGATCATCAATGTAAGGGGGCACTACACTGATCATCAATGTAAGAGGGCACTACACTGATCATCAATGTAAGGGGGCACTACACTAATCATCAATGTAAGGGGGCACTACACTAACCATCAATGTAAGGGGGGCACTACACTGACCATCAATGTAAGGGGGGCACTACACTAACCATCAATGTAAGGGGGCACTACACTGACCATCAATGTAAGGGGGGCACTACACTGATCATCAATGTAAGGGGACACTACACTGATCATCAATGTAAGGAGGAACTACACTGATCATCAATGTAAGGGGGGCACTACACTGATCATCAATATAAGGGGACACTACACTGATCATCAATGTAAGGAGGAACTACACTGATCATCAATGTAAGGGGGGCACTACACTGATTATCAATGTAAGGGGGCACTACACTGATCATCAATGTAAGGGGGCACTACACTGATCATCAATGTAAGGGGGCACTACACTGATCATCAATGTAAGGGGACACTACACTGACCATCAATGTAAGGGGGCACTACACTGATCATCAATGTAAGGAGGCACTACACTGATCATCAATGTAAGGGGGACTACACTGACCATCAATGTAAGGGGGCACTACACTGACCATCAATGTAAGGGGGGCACTACACTGACCATCAATGTAAGGGGGCACTACACTGACCATCAATGTAAGGGGGCACTACACTGATCATCAATGTAAGGGGGCACGACACTGATCATCAACAGTCAATCTACTGTAATTAAACTGGAAGTTTAATTTGGTTTTAACTTTTTGACTCTATGGCAGCTTTCTCCCCAGTCCCTGGTCACTCTTGCCACCCTAAAGTGGGTATATATAGAAAACCCCTATAGAGTATAATGTACATCAAACACGTCAACGTCACCTTCTCATCTCAGAAATACTGAATGAATTTACTTATTTTTCAGGAAGCCTTCCATCTCCAAACAATACTTGCACTGGAGGAATTTTCAATATACAAGTGTCAAAATGTTGGTTGGAAGCAAACGGTTATAATACGTCCAATATCAGGCTGAACAGCACCAACTCCGAGTGTTGGGCAGTAAGGCAGATTGTGGATGGAATGTCGGAGATAATCATTTATCATCCATTGATAACCTCTGACTGCAACACTGAAGCTGTGGTAAGTTCTCCTGATACAAGCTGACTATTTGTTATCCAAGAGAAGTAATAACAGATACATTAGAGTATGTATAAACAAAACATCGCCCTTTATTCTCTCTCTCTAAAGACAAGCAAGCCCATAGACTTCAATGTCTGAGAATCCTGGGAGTTGAAGTTTGAGATGGCAGCCATATAATTGCTACACTATAATGGTTACACTACAGATCCCAATAGGCACTTTGTTGTAGGAGGGGAGAGATGATTTTTTTTTTAACTGCCACTTGGCAGTTCTTCCTCTCGAGGAATTAGAGAGAAAGCACCTGTCTGATTTTCTGCCTGCCAGCAGAAGACAATACCAGCGGAGATCTGAGTCTGAGACTGGGAGTGAGAAGACCTGGGGGTAGCGCAGCACTGGCCATATCACAGCACTTGCACCACTGACACAGGGAGACTAGAGAGTCCACTCACCCTCTGCTTCCAACTGCTGATCATCAGAGGCTGAATGGCACCAACTCCGAGTGTTTTGCAGTAAGGGAGGTTGTGGATGGAATATCGGAGATGACCCTTCATCATTCAGTGACAAGTTCTGTTTGTAACACTGAAGTTGTGGTAAGTTCTCTGAGTCCTAAAAAGGGCTGACTGTTTGTTAAGAGAAATAAAAACAGATACATTAAAGTATGTATTAAAGTCTGTATAGACACACATTATAAATTACAGTATATACTGTATGTATATTATATTTTAGGGTTTGAATCAGTGGTGGCTAGTTCTGTATATTTTGGGGTGGGCGTCAAACAAGACAGCCGCCACCACCCCCCCCGGTCGCTCAGTCAAACCCCCAAAACCCCCTCCCCGGGTCACTTGCTTGTTCCCCCCACCGGCCCCGCACATCTAGGTCGCAGGCAGCTATGGCTCCTTCCTGTGTCTCCTCCTCCTCAGTGGCTTCACCCTGCGTCTCCGACTTCCTCCTTGGCCGCTTCCCTCCTCCTTCCCTTGGCGGCCAATACGATTGCTTCTCCTCTCGGCCAATCGGGTCTCATGACCTGCTTCCTGATCGGTCCAGGGGGAGAATCAGGAAGAAAATAGCGAATGATAATTCGCTATTGTCGCTTATTGTCACACAAGCCCACCCTTTTATGAAGCCAATTAGAGGCTCTGGCTCTAAACATGTGCTTCAAAAAAATAAAATAAAAACCCCCATTGGAATCCATGCGTCCGGCGCCCTGCACGTAGATTAGGGCCGGGCGCATTGGATTAGGGCCCCTGCTCCCCGTATGGATGGGCCACCACTGGTTTGAATGGAATAGAGAAGGCTTAGATCCCTTCATGTTTTATTCTTGTCTTTGTCCCCAGAAGAGTGTTTTACCCTCTACATTTTTTTAAAAATGCCTTTTGCAAAAGAAATGACAAAACAGAACCTTTAGTTGCGTACCCCGGAAGAACACATTAAAGTAGTAATAAAGTCTAAGCTTTTTTTTTAACCTATTGCATTCCAAGCATTCATGAAAAAACTGCCCCTGTGCATTTATAGGCCCCCCCCCCCCCCCCGTCCTCAAACACTTACTTAGTGGGGCAAGTCTCAGTCAGGAATTTTTTTTTTGAACAAATACTAAGATGTTGAATACAAAAGATCAACTAAAACATTAAGAAGATACAGCAAGAAACTCTGCTCCACTCTGGAAAGACTGCAAGCAAACCATTTTGTAAATCATTTGATTTGATTGAAATCTGATTCCTACTCTTTCTATTATTATTATTATTATTATACAGGATTTATATGGCGCCAACGGTTTGCGCAGCGCTTTACACTATGAGGGCAGACCGTTCAGTTACAATACAATTAAATACAGGAGGAATCAGAGGGCTCCGCTCGTTAGAACTTACAGTCTAGAAGGGAGGGTCAGGTGATATAAAAGGTAATAGCTGTGAGGGATGAGCTGATGGAGAAAATAAAAGTATAGTTGTTAGATGGAGGTAGGATAGGCTTCACTGAAAAGAAGAGTTTTCTGGGATCATCTAGTAGACAGAGTAGGAGATAGTTGGACAGATTGGAGTAGGAAGTTCCATAGTATGGGAGGAGCTTGGGAAAAGTCCTGGAGGTGAGTATGGGAGGAGGTGATGAGGGGGCTAGAGAGCAGGAGGTCTTGGGAAGAACTAAGAACGATTAGGTTGGTATTTTGAGGCTAGGTTATTGATGTAGCTGGGGGCTGAGTTGTGGATGGCTTTGTAACTTATTGTTAGCATTTTGAATTTAATTAGTTGGGTGAGTGTAAGCCAATTGGAGGGATTGGCAAAGAGGGGTAGCTGACACTGAGCGGTTTGTAAGGTGGACGAGTCTGGCAGCAGCATTCATGACGGACTGAAGGGGGGATAACCTATGTAAAGGAAAGCCAATGAGAAGGGAGTTGCAGTAGTCAAGCCAAAAGATGACCAGGGAGTGAATTATGAGCTTTGTGGTGACATTGGTTAGAAAGGGGCTCATTTTGGAGATGTTGCGGGGGTTGATGCAGACAAGATTTTGACAGTGATTGAATGTGTGGGTGAAAGGATAGTTCAGAGTTCAGGATAACACCTAGCACCTTGGCATGGGGGGATGATAGTTGTGCCATCAATCTTGACAGAGAAATCAAAGGAAGAGGCACGTGGGGGAGGAAATATTATGAGCTCGGTTTTGGATAGATTGAGTTTGAGGAAGTGGTGTGACATCCAGGCGGATATGTCTGTTAGTAAATTAATGATACGTGAGGAGACTGAAGAAGTGAGCTGAGGGGTGGAGACATATATTTGGGTGTTGTCAGCATAAAGATGGTATTGGAAGCCGTGGGAGGCTATTACCTGACTCAGGAGATAGAGAGTAGAAGAGGTCCAAGAACAAAACCTTGGGGGGTCCTGACAGGGAAAGGGAGAGGAGAGGTGGAAGTAGAAGGGTAAGTAATGCTAAATGTGCGGTTGTATAAGAAGGAAGAGAAGCAGCACAGAGTACAGTCACGAAGTAGAGTTTTTTGAGGAGGAGGGGGTGGTCCACCATATTCAAGGCAGCAGAGAGGTCCAGGAGGAGGAGTACAGAATAGTGTCCATTAGATTTAGCTGTTAGCAGATCATTTGTGAGTTTTTAGGAGAGCAGTATCTGGAGTGTTGAGGGTGAAATCTAGACTGAAAGAGATCAAGGTGGTTATTCTAAGTGAGGTGGTCACACAGTCGGTTTTAGACCAGATGTTTAAAGAGTTTGGATAAAAAGGAGAGCAAGGAGATGGGGCATAGGTTGTTAATTGGTGGGGTCCAGTGAGGGCTTTTTAAGTTTGGGGGTGAATAGCGCATGTTTTAGAGAGTTGGGAAAGATGCCAGAAGAGAGGGAGAGATTAAAGATGTGAGTTAGAGAGTGTAGAATAGAGTCAGAGGGTGAACGTAGCATTTGTGAGGGAACAGGATCCAGGGGGCAGGTGGTTGGGTGAACATTAGAAAAACGTTTAGTAACCTCGTCTATAGTGGCGGGGTTGAATGAGGGAAGTAATGATTGTACCTGTGGACATGAGGTGTTAGGTGGGGAAGGTATCTTTACAGCAGTGATCTTCTCATGAATTTTATCAATCTTATTTGTGATGTGACTGGTGATCTCCTGGGCAGTGAGTGAGTTAGTGGATGGAGGTATTAGAGGAAGAAGTAGAGAGTTAAAGTAGAGAAGAGTTGATGCACAGGATGATAGGTTGTTAATGAGAGTGAGAAAATAGGTCTTCTTGGCAGTGAGGAGGCAGCAATAGTATTTTTGGAGGGCAGATTTATATTGCTTGAAATCTTTCTGAGACTTAGTCTTCTACCTTCTGATATGCTTCCTCTACCCTTCCTTCTCACATTAGTCTCCTCTGTCCTCAAATTCTCATTACTACACCCCTTCTCTCTTCTCCACATTTTATATATATCACCCTCACTCCTACCCTCTCCCTATTACCTTTTGCAAATGCTTAACCCACATGCTGACCCAAACACCGGGACAGTGAGGTATGTGCGGTCATATACATCCCGCTCCCTTTTTACTTTTCTTACCCTCCTTCTCCTAATCTCTGCCACGTTTCCCCTAATTTTGGCCCTCCATTTTCTAACTGCAACACCCACAACCGTCACCCTCCCTCCGCTGGCAACAGCACCAATCCACTCAATTTAATCTCCATCCCTCCTCTTCCAAAAACCCCTTCTCATGTGCACCCTGGAATGCCCGCTCTGTCTGTAACAAGCTCACCTCTGTGCATGACCTTTTTATCTCTGATTCCTTTAACATACTTGCTGTTACTGAAACCTGGCTTCAAGAACCTGACTCTGCTTCTCCTGCTGCTCTCTCCCATGGTGGTCTCCACTGGATTCACCCAGACCTAGTGGATGGAAAAAAGTTGAATTCCTTCTATCCCCCGGAACATATTTCAGGTCCTTCCTACACCGCTCTCTCTATCCCTCTGCTTTTTTGAGACTCACTGTATTCCCTGTTTCTCCAATTTCTCTGAGGATTGCAGTGGTTTATTGGCCTCCTGGACCGGTGTCCACCGGTTTCCTTGATAACACCTCTGCCTGGTTACCTTATGTTCTCTCCTCTGAAATATCCACTTTAACATCCCTGTTAATATTAATAATCCGGCAACATCTCAACTTCTCAACTTAACCACATATTTTGACCTAACACAATGGACACACACTTCCACTGACTTGTACTGTATTGTACAAATGTTAAAACCATACAAAAGGACCATACCATACAACACTGGGTTAACATAAAGCCATCCTATGAAGAATTGTACCACCTCAAATCTCAACGCGTTTCGATTATATCTTCTTTAAGAGCGTATGTTGATGAAATCCCAAAAGCCCAAATTGTTAAAAACAGGCGGTGTCTATAATTATTTAATTATTCAATTTTATCCTTTTATTTTCTATTCTTTTTATTTTATATTCTGTTCTATTCATCCGCCTCATAGGAATCATCTTGTTTCACTTTTACACCTTACTGTATTTATTGCAATATGTTTCCATTTCAAATTCATTTTTAAATTCGTAAATGAAATATGTTTTAATTTAAATTCTGATA
This sequence comes from Lithobates septentrionalis, assembly GCA_037952835.1. Classification (NCBI taxonomy): domain Eukaryota; kingdom Metazoa; phylum Chordata; class Amphibia; order Anura; family Ranidae; genus Lithobates; species Lithobates septentrionalis. The sequence goes on along the minus strand of JBBDGP010002896.1, from coordinate 28,642 downwards.
ATTTGTTTTGTTATTTATTTCGGATTAGTTGAAATTCATTACTATTGTGATTTGGAAATTCAGATACATATGAATCTCCGAAAATTGAAAATGAAAATTTTGTTAAAATTTTGATTTGTAACGAAACAAACCCCACATATCTACATAGAACCAAGAGGTATCCGATTCAACACAAGGGACACCAGTAAGAGACCACCAAGCCCAGTGGTAGCTGGTGCTCAATATTTAGAGTTCTGCTTTAACAAAGCTGGAGACTTCCTTTTTGACTTGCCAGAATAGACATGTGCAGAACAGAAAAATGTGTTTCGTTTAATATGGGATATATTCTTTATGTTACTAATTTAGTTCAGTTTCAGAGTTTGTTTAGTTTTATTTTTTTATTTTCTAATGAATTCCAAATTTTTGAAACAATTCGATATCAGATCGGTCGAAAAATGATCAACCAATTCAAATTCTGTGTGAAGAATAGCTGGTTGTTAAGTAGCGGGCAGGGAAGCCGGCCGCCACGTCCTTAACAAAACCGATGACTCATCAGCTGTCAGCAGGCTTCCCCACTGACAGCTGAAATGTAAAACAATGCCAGCAATAATAAATTCTGGAAAAAAAACAGACCCCTGATGTCTCACTTTTGAGACAGAGAAAGGAACTGAGGACAGATTCCTCAGTCCCTTTTTCTGCAGCCTCATCTGCAAGTGGCTGGGGATTTGGATTTTGCTACCACCACTCATATCCTGGCAAGCTAGGGCTGCTGCCTAAGCAGCCTTATGCTGGCGCTGGCCCTGTCCACGGTAGTGTCCTCTTTCCCCACCACACAGTAATGATCCCTGCCCCCACACATCACCCCTCCCCACGGCAATGTCTTCTGGCTCTCTGCCCCTTTCCCCTCACCCCCACAATAGTGCCCTCTGCCCCCATAGCAATGACCTCTGCTCCTTTGACATCACCCGCCTCACCACACACACACACACACAATAGTGCTCTCTGCCCCCCCCCCATCCCCATAGCAATGTTCTCTGATCCTTTTAAATTCCCCCCGCAAAATAGCGCCCTCTGCTCCCTTTACCTCACCTCCCCTTTCCACACACACACACATATACATACAGCAGTAATAAACAGCTTGCTTCTCCTACCTACATACAGTTGTGCTCATAAGTTTACATACCCTGGCAGAATTTATGATTTCTTGGCCATTTTTCAGAGAATATGAATAATAACACAAAAGCTTTTCTCTCACTCATGGTTAGTGTTTGGCTGAAGCCATTTATTATCAATCAATAGGGATGAGCCGAACACCCCCCGGTTCGGTTCGCACCAGAACCCGCGAACGGACCGCAAGTTCGCACGAACGTTAGAACCCCATTGACGTCTATGGGACTCGAACGTTCGAAATCAAAAGTGCTCATTTTAAAGGCTAATTTGCATGGTATTGTCCTAAAAAGGGTTTGGGGACCCGGGTCCTACCCCAGGGGACATGTATCAATGCAAAAAAAACTTTTAAAAATGGCCGTTTTTTTGGGAGCAGTGATTTTAATGATGCTTAAAGTAAAAAAAAAAAAGTGAAATATTCCTTTAAATATCGTACCTGGGGGGTGTCTATAGTATGCCTGTAAAGTGACGCGTGTTTCCCATGTTTAGAACAGTCCCTGCACCAAATGTCATTTTTAAAGGAAAAAATCTCATTTAAAACTGCTTGCGGGTTTAATGTCATGTCGGGTCATGGCAATATGGATGAAAATCAGTGAGACAAACGGTGGATCAAGGAGGGTTGCCATTACCAGGCCCTTTGGGTCTTGTATGGATATTAAGGGGAACCCCACACCCAAATTAAAATAAGGAAAGGTGTGGGGCCACCAGGCCCTATATACTCTGAACAGCAGTATACAGGCGGTGCAAACAAGACAGGGACTGTAGGTTTGTTGTTAAGTAGAATCTGTTTGTAATTTTGAACATTTTTAACGTGTTTAGCTCCAGCCAAAAAATCTTTTCTAAGCTTTTTGGAAAACATAGGGAAGGGTTATCACCCCTGTGACATTTGTTTTGCGTCTTTCCTCCTCTTCAGAAGATTTCACCTCACTTTTTTGTCCCAATGAAAAATGTTTTTTGAAAATTTGGGTTTTTTTGTGGAACAAGGATTGGAAAGCATCAGTGGAAAGGAGAAATTGTTTTCCCATATTAACTCTTACAGGAGAGAATTTCCCTTCCTAGGGGTAGATTTCATCTCACTTCCTGTTGTCTCCTTCCGTTTGCAAGTAGGAGTCGTTTGTAAGTAAGATGTTTGAAAGTAGGGTCCTGCCCTATATACTCAGCAGAAATTTGGGCCTTAGGTGTTGCTGTGGCCACAACACTGTAAGCCCTCACAGGGCCCTGCTGTGAAATATTAGATCAAGAATTGTAATTACATGCCCCTGTTGAACAGGAGCTGAAAAATTAGGCCTTAGGCACTGGTGCTGGTGCCACAACACTGCAACCCCTCACAGACACTCTAGTTGGAACGCAGGAACGAGCCCTGCTGCAAAGTATTGCATCAAAAATTGTAATTACACGCCCCTGTTAGACAGGGGCAGAAAAATTGGGCCTTAGGCACTGGTGCTGGTGCCACAACACTGCAACCCCTCACAGACACTCTAGTTGGAACGCAGGAACGAGCCCTGCTGCAAAGTATTGCATCAAAAATTGTAATTACACGCCCCTGTTAGACAGGGGCAGAAAAATTGGGCCTTAGGCACTGGTGCTGGTGCCACAACACTGCAACCCCTCACAGACACTCTAGTTGGAATGCAGGAACGGGCCATGCTGCAAAGTATTACATCAAAAATTGTAATTACACGCCCCTGTTAAACAGGGGCTGAAAAATTGTGCCTTAGGCACTGGTGGTGGCGCCCAGAACCAAAAATGTTCTTACAAGCTATCAGCGTGATGATTGAGGAGGAAGAGGATAATTACTCAGGGATAGTCACTCAGCATCAGCATAGGCAGTCTTTGAAGGGATCTGAGATTTCAAAAAAAATTATTCGGTTACATCTGCATCAGGTGCTTGGTAGCTGGTGGTGATCCAAGACTGATTCATTTTTATGAAGGTCAGCCGATCGACCGAGTCGGTGGACAGACGCACCCTGTGATCGATTACCACGCCTCCAGCAGCACTGAATGTGCGTTCCGAAAGAACGCTGGATGCAGGACAGGCCAGTAGCTCAATTGCATACTGTGCAAGCTCTGGCCAGTGATCCATCCTCAAGACCCAGTAACCCAGAGGATTTTCGGTGGGAAAGGTGTCCAAGTCTGATCTTGCCCCTAGGTATTCCTGCACCATGTAAAACAGACGCTGGCGATGGTTGCTGGAACCGATCATACCTTGGGGCTGCGGACCAAAAAATTGTCTGAACGCATCGGTCAGACGGCCACCTTCTCCACCGCTCCTTCTTTGACTGACCGAAGCCTCAGCAACACGTTGTCCAGAAACAGGAGTTTGTAACCTCCCAGTCTCTGGGAACGCATTGCACAGACCTTTCTGCAAGGCCTCCCGAAGATGTTTCATCCTCTGCTCCCTCTGCGATGGCAAGATAAGGTCCGCAACCTTACCCTTGTAACGTGGATCAAGGAGGGTTGCCAGCCAGTATTGGTCCTTCTCCTTGATACCACGAATACGAGGATCCTTACGCAGGCTTTGCAGGATCAGGGAGGCCATGCAGCGTAGGTTTGCTGAGGCATTCGGTCCGGAGTCCTCTGGGTCACTAAGGACAACAACGTCCGCAGCCACCTCCTCCCAGCCACGTACAAGTCCATGTGTTCCTTGGGACTGATCCCTTAAAGACTGCTGCTGATGCTGAGTGCCAGGCTCCACCTCCATACTGACACAATCTTCCTCCTCCTCCTCCTCCTCCTCGTCCTCTTCCTGTGTGATCGGCGGGCACGCAGGAACACTGTCTGGATAAAGGGGGCCTTGAGAGCTAAGGAAGTCCTCCTCTTCCTGCCTCTGTTCTGCCTCAAGTGCCCTGTCCATTATTCCACGCAGCGTGTGCTCCAACAGGTGGACAAGGGGGACAGTGTCACTGATGCATGCACTGTCAGTGCTCACCATCCTCGTGGCCTCCTCGAATGGTGACAGGACAGTGCATGCATCCCTGATCATGGCCCACTGGCGTGGGGAAAAAAAACCAAGCTCCCCTGACCCTGTCCTGGTGCCATAGTCGCACAGGTACTCATTGATGGCCCTCTGCTGCGTGTGCAGCCGCTGCAGCATGGCCAACGTTGAGTTCCACCTGGTGGGCATGTCACAGATTAGGCGGTTCTTGGGCAGGTTAAACTCCTTTTGGAGGTCCGTCAGCCGAGCACTGGCATTATATGACCGGCGGAAATGCACACAGACTTTCCTGGCCTGCCTCAGGACATCCTGTAAGCCCGGGTACCTGCCCAAGAACCGCTGCACCACCAAGTTAAGGACGTGAGCCAAACAGGGCACATGGGTCATTTGTCCCTGTCGGAGGGCAGAGAGGAGGTTGGTGCCATTGTCGCAAACCACCATTCCTGCCTTAAGTTGGCGTGGCGTCAACCACCTCTGAACCTGCCCCTGCAGAGCTGACAGAACCTCTGCCCCAGTGTGGCTCCTGTCCCCCAAGCACACCAGCTCAAGCACCGCATGGCATCTTTTGGCCTGCGTACTTGCGTAGCCCCTTGAACGCCTACGGAGCACCGCTGGTTCCGAGGAAGAGGCCATGGAGGAAGAAGAAGAGGAGGGGGTGGAGGAGAGAGGTGTGTCACAATCAGCATTTTGGAGGCGTGGTGGCGGAACAACCTCCAACACTACTGCACCTTGTCCTGCATCCTTTCCAGCTGCCAGCAGAGTCACCCAATGCGCCGTGAAACTTAGGTAACGTCCCTGTCCATGCCTGCTGGACCATGAGTCAGCGGTAATATGCACCTTACCGCTGACCGCCCTGTCCAGTGAGGCATGGACATTGCCTTCCACATGCCGGTAGAGAGCAGGAATCGCCTTCCGTGAGAAAAAGTGGCGTTTGGGTACCTGCCACTAAGGAACCGCACATTCCACAAACTCACGGAAGGGGGCAGAGTCTACCAACTGAAAAGGCAGCAGTTGAAGTGCTAGCAATTTTGCCAAGCTAGCATTCAACTGCTGGGCATGTGGATGGCTGGGAGCAAACTTCTTTCGGTGGTGCAGCAGCTGGGGCAGGGAAATTTGCCTGGTACAATCTGACGTCGGTGTACCAAAAGCAGATTGCCCACAAGTACTTGGCTGTGACACACCTAATTCTACACCTTCATTCCTCTCACTGCAGGTCTCAGAGAGGACTGAAGGTCTAGTGGGGTTGGAAATCTCAGCTGATGAGGAGCAAGGAGAGATCCTCTTTGTTCTTTGGTGTGGGTCTTTTAGATACGCTTGCCAACGAACTGCATGGCAGGTCAACATATGTCTGGTCAAGCATGTGGTACCCAAGCGGGAGATGTTTTGGCCACGCGAGATACGCTTGAGACATATGTTGCAAATAGCAGCGGTGCGATCTGATGCACTCGTCTCAAAAAAGGCCCACACCAAAGAACTTTTTGAATAACGCGCAGAGACTGCAGCGCCCTGCACATGTGGAGCTTTGGGGTGTGATGCAGTCAATGTGCTGCCCTTAGGCTGGCCCCTGGAGGGCATCCTGCCTCGTTGGTGATGTGCCACCTCCTCCTCCTCCTCCTCCTCCTCCTCCTCCTCCTCTCTCCTATCAGGCACCCACGTTGAGTCAGTGACCTCATCATCCCCTCCCTCCTCATCACTGGAGCAAACCTGGCAGTATGCTGCAGCAGGGGGAGCATGACTGCCAGATTGCTGTCCTTCTTGGGCACCCCCTCTGTCTGTGCTCATGTTACTGCCTTCATCGAGCTCAGTATCATCATCAGAGCCTTCCAAACGCTGGGCATCCTCCTGGAGCATGTACCCAACACTGTGGTCAAACAGTTCGAGGGAATCCTCATGAGGACATGGTGGAGCTAGGGAAGGAGTCACTGATGACATTGAGCTGAGGGAAGAGGCCGCTGCTTTGCCAGACAAAGCACCCTGGGCATGGGTGAGAGAGGATGAGGAGGATGAGGACGGCTTGGTCATCCACTCGACCAAGTCTTCTGCATGTTGCGGCTCAACACGGCCAGCTGCCGAAAAAAAGGCCAAGCGTGTCCCATGGCCACGTGCTGATGAGGATGCACCGTCTCCACGATCAGCACTAGACACAGAGCCTGCTTGCCCTCTCTTATTGGCTTGTGACTGTCTGCCTCTCCTTCTTGGCCTTCCAGACATACTAATGGCCTGTAGCTGCACTAAGCTGGGATAGAACACCTGTAATTTTCTTCAGGTAGCTTTATATACTGTAACCAGACAAGCCTGCCTGTCAGTAGGAAGATAACAGGAACGGATCTAGCTGAACACTGTGAGCAGGACGCACTGTACTAAATGTAAATAGTCTAGCTGCCTGACCGTGGTACTAATAGGATCAAATAGAACACCTGTAATTTTCTTCAGGTAGCTTTATATACTGTAACCAGACAAGCCTGCCTGTCAGTAGGAAGATAACAGGAACGGATCTAGCTGAACACTGTGAGCAGGACGCACTGCACTAAATGTAAATAGTCTAGCTGCCTGACCGTGGTACTAATAGGATCAAATAGAACACCTGTAATTTTCTTCAGGTAGCTTTATATACTGTAACCAGACAAGCCTGCCTGTCAGTAGGAAGATAACAGGAACGGATCTAGCTGAACACTGTGAGCAGGACGCACTGCACTAAATGTAAATAGTCTAGAAGATAACAGGAACGGATCTAGCTGAACACTGTGAGCAGGACGCACTGCACTAAATGTAAATAGTCTAGAAGATAACAGGAACGGATCTAGCTGAACACTGTGAGCAGGACGTACTGCACTAAATGTAAATAGCAGGAACGGATCTAGCTGAACACTGTGAGCAGGACGCACTGCACTAAATGTAAATAGCAGGAACGGATCTAGCTGAACACTGTGAGCAGGACGCACTGCACTAAATGTAAATAGCAGGAACGGATCTAGCTGAACACTGTGAGCAGGACGCACTGCACTAAATGTAAATAGCAGAAACGGATCTAGCTGAACACTGTGAGCAGGACGCACTGCACTAAATGTAAATAGCAGGAACGGATCTAGCTGAACACTGTGAGCAGGACGCACTGCACTAAATGTAAATAGTCTAGATAGAAGATAACAGGAACGGATCTAGCTAAACTGAATACAGTGTATATATATATACACTGCCGTTCAAAAGTTTGGGGTCACCCAAACAATTTTGTATTTTCCATGAAAAGTCACACTTATTCACCACCATACGTTGGGAAATGAATAGAAAATAGAGTCAAGACATTGACAAGGTTAGAAATAATGATTTGTATTTGAAATAACATTGTTTTTACATCAAACTTTGCTTTCATCAAAGAATCCTCCTTTTGCAGCAATTACAGCATTGCACACCTTTGGCATTCTAGCTGTTAATTTATTGAGGTAAGCTGGAGAAATTGCACCCCACGCTTCTAGAAGCAGCTCCCACAAGTTGGATTGGTTGGATGGGCACCTCTGGCGTACCATACGGTCAAGCTGCTCCCGCAACAGCTCAATGGGGTTCAGATCTGGTGACTGTGCTGGCCACTCCATTACCGATAGAATACCAGCTGCCTGCTTCTGCTGTAAATAGTTCTTGCACAATTTGGAGGTGTGTTTAGGGTCATTGTCCTGTTGTAGGATGAAATTGGCTCCAATCAAGCGCTGTCCACTGGGTATGGCATGGCGTTGCAAAATGGAGTGATAGCCTTCCTTATTCAGAATCCCTTTTACCCTGTACAAAGCTCCCACCTTACCAGCACCAAAGCAACCCCAGACCATCACATTACCTCCACCATGCTTAACAGATGGCGTCAGGCATTCTTCCAGCATCTTTTCATTTGTTCTGCGTCTCACAAACGTTCTTCTTTGTGATCCAAACACCTCAAACTTGGATTCATCCGTCCACAACACTTTTTTCCAGTCTTACTCTGTCCAATGTCTGTGTTCTTTTGCCCATCTTAATCTTTTTCTTTTATTGGCCAGTCTCAGATATGGCTTTTTCTTTGCCACTCTGCCCTGAAGCCCAAAATCCCGCAGCCGCCTCTTCACTGTAGATGTTGACACTGGTGTTTTGCGGGTACTATTTAATGAAGATGCCAGTTGGGGACCTGTGAGGCGTCTGTTTCTCAAACTAGAGACTCTAATGTGCTTATCTTCTTGCTTAGTTGTGCAACGCGGCCTCCCACTTCTTTTTCTACTCTGGTTAGAGCCTGTTTGTGCTGTCCTCTGAAGGGAGTAGTACACACCGTTGTAGGAAATCTTTAATTTCTTTGCAATTTCTCGCATGGAATAGCCTTCATTTCTAAGAACAAGAATAGACTGTCGAGTTTCAGATGAAAGTTCTCTTTTTCTGGCCATTTTGAGCGTTTAATTGACCCCACAAATGTGATGCTCCAGAAACTCAATCTGCTCACAGGAAGGTCAGTTTTGTAGCTTCTGGAAGGAGCTAGACTGTTTTTAGATGTGTGAACATGATTGCACAAGGGTTTGCTAATCATCAATTAGCCTTCTGAGCCAATGAGCAAACACATTGTACCATTAGAACACTGGAGTGATAGTTGCTGGAAATGGGCCTCTATACACCTATGTAGATATTGCACCAAAAACTAGACATTTGCAGTTAGAATAGTCATTTACCACATTAGCAATGTATAGAGTATATTTGTTTAAAGTTAGGACTAGTTTAAAGTTAGCTTCATTTAAAAGTACAGTGCTTTTCCTTCAAAAATAAGGACATTTCAATGTGACCCCAAACTTTTGAACGGTAGTGTATGCAACACCTGGGATGCATATATATACACAATACACTGTAAGTGCAGCTAACTGACTGACTGTTCTGCCTAATCTATCTAACTCAAATCAAATGACACTGTCTCTCTCTCTCTCTATCTCTCAGCACACCGGAACACACACTACACAGGGCCGCCGTGCAGGCGGCCTTATATAGTGTGGGGTGTGTACTAAATCCCCTGAGCCATAATTGGCCAAAGCCACCCTGGCTTTGGCCAATTACAGCTCTCTCTACTGACGGCGCTGTGATTGGCCAAGCATGCGGGTCATAGTGCATGCTTGGCCAATCATCAGCCAGCAATGCACTGCGATGCCGCAGTGAATTATGGGCCGTGACGCGCCACACGAATTTGGCGCGAACGGCCCATATCGTTCGCAATTCGGCGAACGACCGAACAGCCGATGTTCGAGTCGAACATGGGTTCGACTCGAACACGAAGCTCATCCCTATCAATCAACTGTGTTTACTCTTTTTAAATCATAATGACAACAGAAACTACCCAAATGACCCTGATCAAAAGTTTACATACCCCAGTTCTTAATACCGTGTATTGCCCCCTTGAACATCAATGACAGCTTGAAGTTTTTTGTGATATTTGTGGATGAGGCTCTTTATCTTCTCAGATGGTAAAGCTGCCCATTCCTCTTGGCAAAAAGCCTCCAGTTCCTGTAAATTCTTGGGCTGTCTTGCATGAACGGCACGTTTGAGATCTCCCCAGAGAGGCTCAATGATATTGAGGTCAGGAGACTGAGATGGCCACTCCAGAACCTTCACTTTATTCTGCTGTAGCCAATGACAGGTCGACTTGGCCTTGTGTTTTGGATCATTGTCATGTTGGAATGTCCAAGTACGTCCCATGCGCAGCTTCCTGGCTGATGAATGGAAATGTTCCTCCAGTATTTTTTGATAATATACTGCATTCAACTTGCCATCAATTTTGACCAAATTTCCTGTGCCTTTGTAGCTCACACATCCCCAAAACATCAGCGATCCACCTCCGTGTTTCACAGTAGGAATGGTGAACCTTTTATCATAGGTCTTGTTGACTCCTCTCCAAATGAAGTGTTAATACTTGTGGCCAAAAAGCTCAATTTTGGTCTCATCGCTCCAAATGACTTTGTGCCAGAAGGTTTGAGGGTTGTCTCTGTGCTGTTTGGCGTATTGTAAGCGGGATACTTTGTGGCATTTGCGTGGTAATGGCTTTCTTCTGGCGATTCGACCATGCAGCCCATCTTTCTTCAAGTGCCTCCTTAATGTTCATCTTGAAACAGCCACACCACATGTTTTCAGAGAGTCCTGTATTTCACCTGAAGTTATTTGTGGGTTTTTCTTTGCATCCCGAACAATTTTCCTGGCAGTTGTGGCTGACATTTTAGTTGGTCTACCTGACCGTGGTTTGGTTTCTACAGAACCCCTCATTTTCCACTTCTTGATTAGAGTTTGAACACTGCTGATTGGCATTCTCAATTCCTTGGATATCTTTTTATATCCATTTCCTGTTTTATACAGTTCAACTACCTTTTTCCTGCAGATCCTTTGACAATTCTTTTGCGTTCCCCATGACTCAGAATCGAGAAACGTCAGCGCAGCACTTGGATGAAAGATGCAAGGGTCTGTCAGGAGTCCAGAAACTCATTGACCTTTTATACACACACACTAATTACAAGCAAACAGATCACAGGTGAGGATGGTTACCTTTAATAGCCATTCAAACCCCTTTGTGTCAACTTGTGTGCATGTTATCAGGCCAAAATCACCAGGATATGTAAACCTTTTGATCAGGGTCATTTGGGTAGTTTCTATTGGCATTATGATTTAAAAAGAGTAAACACAGTTGACTGATAATAAATGGCTTCAGCCAAACACTAACCACGAGTGAAAGAAAAGTAACACAAAAGCATTATTTTCACTCATGGTTAGTGTTTGGCTAAAGTGTTCGGGTTTGACTTGAAGAAAAAGTGGCAAGGCGCCGAAGTAGCGGGGGTCGGCAATAGGGTTGCCACCTCATCCCTTTAAACCCGAACACATACTAATTACACAGGTTCTGTGGCTGATTAAGGTGGTAATTAAACTCACTTGGTGCCTTATCTGCATTCAATTAGCCTCAGAACCTGTGTAATTCATATGTGTTCAGGTTTAAAGGGATGAGGTGGCAACTCTAGTCGGCAAAGCAGAGACGTGTTCCCGATTCACACCCGCCTGCGATCGACAGGTCGATTGGGATCGATGGGTTGCCGACCGCCGGTCTACAGAGTACATGATTATCTCTGGTGCCTGAGGGGATTAATAATTAATAGTGAAGAGAAGAGAATTACGAATTATGAAGACGTAATAGATCTGTAAGGAGGGAATATGGTCCTGTAGGAGAACAGAGGTCTAGGGGGGAAGAGGGTTAGGAGGAATATAGAGATAGAGGGGGGTGTTTGACTGTTTTACTGTATGACAGTAAGTTTTCTATCCCTGATTACTGACGCATGTGCTTCCTTTCTCTACAGATAAATTCAACCCATGTCACATACACAAATCAGCTGTATATATTTGCCCAGACGGATCCAATCCAAATAACAAATGACACTGTCGTGAATGTTTCCTGCAGTTACCCGCTGAATTTGAATATCAATCGTAATCTGACACTTAAGTAATTATCATTACATAACTTTGGTCTTACACTACTGTGATGCGAATTATGTAGTGCTACTTTGGTGCAACTTTGGTTGGGTTTTCGATGTGGTTTGCATATTGTCTGGGGCAAAATCGCACCAAAGTAGGTGCACCATTGGAAGCAATGGTATTTGCTATTGTCATGTGATTCGGTGCAACCCAGTGTGAACCAGGCCTTATGATATTGGATTCCATCACTTACTCTTGTATGAGGTCCTTTAGAAAACCTTCAAGTATCTTCCCTACAGTAGAAGGTTATGGGTTGAAGACCATAATTCCTTATTAAATATAGAGACCACATTGGCCTTGTGCCAGGTCCTAATAAATTAAAAACAAAACCCTAGATACAACTGAGCTCAACTGTCTGAGGACACACGGGTGTAAGCCATCTGGGCCAAGTGTTTTTTTTCAAGTGACCCTTTCAAATCAGGAGGAAATCTCCCTGCAATAGAAGAGTTTTTATAAACGTTCCTTCTGCCTCAGTGCTGCAGCCTTCATGAGCCTCTTTCGTATTCAAGGCTCCCGAGTGTGCACAAAACGAGGATTAATAGGAGATCTTTATTCCAACTTACAAATAATAGAGAAAATACTGAAAAACATAAAAATTGTTTTGCCCGGTGGCAAGGAGACAAAAAGGATCTAGATGAGGAGGACTTGACACGTGCCCTGGAAACACTTCCCGGGACATCTCTCTCGCCCTCCCAAAGGCTATCTTAGCTTTTTATCATACATAGGGCTCATTATACCCCACAAAACTTGACTTATCGGAATGGTCTCCAGATCTGAATGGGTTTGAAGGAACACTCTAGGCAGGATATCATACGAGGGTTCACTTGCTTTTAGAACATACTTGCATCCCATCACTATGCTTGGGGAAAATATATAACACCTTTATGCCCGCGATGCTCTCTATTTAATGGCTCTCTTATCGACACGCTCTGGTGATGTCCAAAGCTTCATCGTTACTTGGAAAAAATATTTATAACCCTAAATTTATTATGCTCCATGAGATAACAGGGATGCCCAAACTTGCACTATTGGCAATAATACCTGATGGAGCGTTACCAGTAGAGATGCATACGATGTGGATAAGATCCCTATACTTAGCACGTAAAGTTATTTTATAAAAATGGTCATCCGCTGATCCTCCAACCCATAAACAATGGTTTGAGAAACTTAACTATATACTTAAAAGAGAAAAATTTACATATAAACATAAAGGTCCACCCCAAAGGTTTGGTAAAATATGGTCATGCTGGATAGAACCTAGTAATGAATTATATGATGGTCTATAGGGATGAGCTTCGAGTTCGAGTCGAACTCATGTTCTACTCGAACATTGGCTGTTCGCAAGTTCGCCGAACAGCGAACAATTTGGGGTGTTCGCGGCAAATTCGAATGCCGCGGAACACCCTTTAAAAGTCTATGGGAGAAATCAAAAGTGCTAATTTTAAAGGCTTATATGCAAGTTATTGTCATAAAAAGTGTTTGGGGACCCGGGTCCTGCCCCAGGGGACATGGATCAATGCAAAAAAAAGTTTTAAAAACGGACGTTTTTTCAGGAACAGTGATTTTATTAATGCTTAAAGTCAAACAATAAAAGTGTAATATCCCTTTAAATTTCGTACCTGGGGGGTGTCTATAGTATGCCTGTAAAGGGGCGCATGTTTCCTGTGTTTAGAACAGTCTGACAGCAAAATGACATTTGGAAGGAAAAAACTCATTTAAAACTACCCGCGGCTATTGCATTGCCGACAATACACATAGAAGTTCATTGATAAAAACGGCATGGGAATTCCCCACAGGGCAACCCCGAACCAAAAAAAAAAAAAAAAAATGATGTGGGGGTCCCCCTAAATTCCATACAAGGCCCTTCAGGTCTGGTATGGATATTAAGGGGAACCCCAGCCAAAATTTAAAAAAAAAATTGACGTGGGGTTCCCCCTAAATTCCATACCAGACCCTTCAGGTCTGGTATGGATTTTAAGGGGAACCCCGCGCCAAAAAAAAAAAAAAAAACGGCGTGGGGTCCCCCTAAAAATCCATACCAGACCCTTATCCGAGCACGCAACCTGGCAGGCCGCAGGAAAAGAGGGGGGGACGAGAGTGCGCCCCCCCCCTCCTGAACCGTACCAGGCCACATGCCCTCAACATTGGGAGGGTGCTTTGGGGTAGCCCCCCAAAACACCTTGTCCCCATGTTGATGAAGACAAGGGCCTCATCCCCACAACCCTGGCCGGTGGTTGTGGGGGTCTGCGGGCGGGGGGCTTATCGGAATCTGGAAGCCCCCTTTAACAAGGGGACCCCCAGATCCCACACCCCCCCGTGTGAAATGGTAAGGGGGTACTTACCCCTACCATTTCACTAAAAAACTGTCAAAAATGTTAAAAATGACAAGAGACAGTTTTTGACAATTCCTTTATTTAAATGCTTCTTCTTTCTCCTTCATCTTCTTCTGGTTCTTCTGGCTCTTCTGGTTCTTCCTCCGGCGTTCTCGTCCAGCATCTCCTCCGCGGCGTCTTCTATCTTCTTCTCCTCGGGCCGCTCCGCACCCATGGCATGAGGGGGGAGGCTCCCGCTCTTCTCTTCATCTTCTTCTCTTCTTCATCTTCTTCTTCTTCTTCTCTTCTTCCTTCTTCTCTTCTTCATTTCTTCTCCGGGCCGCTCCGCAGCCATGCTGGCATGGTGGGAGGCTCCCGCTGTGTGACGGCGTCTCTTCGTCTGACGGTTCTTAAATAACGGGGGGCGGGGCCACCCGGTGACCCCGCCCCCCTCTGACGCACGGTGACTTGACGGGACTTCCCTGTGACGTCACGGGGAATGCCACAGGGAAGTCCCGTCATGTCCCGTGCGTCAGAGGGGGGGCGGGGTCACCGGGTGGCCCCGCCCCCGTTATTTAAGAACCGTCAGACGAAGAGACGCCGTCACACAGCGGGAGCCTCCCTCCATGCCAGCATGGCTGCGGAGCGGCCCGGAGAAGAAATGAAGAAGAGAAGAAGGAAGAAGAGAAGAAGAAGAAGAAGAAGATGAAGAAGAAGATGAAGAAGAGAAGAAGATGAAGAGAAGAGCGGGAGCCTCCCCCCCCATGCCATGGGTGCGGAGCGGCCCGAGGAGAAGAAGATAGAAGACGCCGCGGAGGAGATGCTGGACGAGAACGCCGGAGGAAGAACCAGAAGAGCCAGAAGAACCAGAAGAAGAAGAAGATGAAGGAAGAAAGAAGAAGCATTTAAATAAAGGAATTGTCAAAAACTGTCTCTTGTCATTTTTAACATTTTTGACAGTTTTTTAGTGAAATGGTAGGGGTAAGTACCCCCTTACCATTTCACACAGGGGGGGGGCCGGGATCTGGGGGTCCCCTTGTTAAAGGGGGCTTCCAGATTCCGATAAGCCCCCCGCCCGCAGACCCCCACAACCACCGGCCAGGGTTGTGGGGATGAGGCCCTTGTCTTCATCAACATGGGGACAAGGTGTTTTGGGGGGCTACCCCAAAGCACCCTCCCAATGTTGAGGGCATGTGGCCTGGTACGGTTCAGGAGGGGGGGGGGCGCACTCTCGTCCCCCCCTCTTTTCCTGCGGCCTGCCAGGTTGCGTGCTCGGATAAGGGTCTGGTATGGATTTTTAGGGGGACCCCACGCCGTTTTTTTTTTTTTTTTTGGCGCGGGGTTCCCCTTAAAATCCATACCAGACCTGAAGGGTCTGGTATGGAATTTAGGGGGAACCCCACGTCAATTTTTTTTTTAAATTTTGGCTGGGGTTCCCCTTAATATCCATACCAGACCTGAAGGGCCTTGTATGGAATTTAGGGAGACTCCCACGTCATTTTTTTTTTTTAATTTTGGTTCGGGGTTGCCCTGTGGGGAATTCCCATGCCGTTTTTATCAATGAACTTCTATGTGTATTGTCGGCAATGCAATAGCCGCGGTAGTTTTAAATGTGTTTTTTCCTTCAAAATGTCATTTTGCTGTCAGACTGTTCTAAACACGGGAAACATGCGCCCCTTTACAGGCATACTATAGACACCCCCCAGGTATGAAATTTAAAGGGATATTACACTTTTATTGTTTGACTTTAAGCATTATTAAAATCACTGCTCCTGAAAAAACGGCCGTTTTTAAAACTTTTTTTTGCATTGATTCATGTCCCCTGGGGCAGGACCCAGGTCCCCAAACACTTTTATTGACAATAACTTGCATATTAGCCTTTAAAATTAGCACTTTTGATTATTCATGTTCGTGTCCCATAGACTTTAACGGTGTTCGCGTGTTCGAACAAATTTTTTTCCTGTTCGCATGTTCTGGTGCGAACCGAACAGGGGGGTGTTCGGCTCATCCCTAATGGTCTACCTAGTGGAGAGGAGTGAAGGTAGAGGAGATAGATGGGAGTAAGGAGCTGAGGTAGAAGGGTGAGGAGTAGAAGAGAAGAAAGATAATTTGATGCTGCATAGAGGAAGTTGCCATAGTCTGATGATTGATATTAGGGGAGCTCAATTTGATGTGTAAAATGTATCCATGTTCCCATTATGTTCTGTTTATTATATGTTAAGTTATTTTAGTCCGAGAGGTGCAAGGTTTGTTTGGTTTGTGTGCTTTCTGATTTTTTGATACTTGGATTAATGGATTAATTTGATATATTTTTTGTGTTTAACCACTTGCCGACCGATGCACGCCGATATACGTCGGCACGATGGCAGCGGTGGGCAAATGGGTGTAGCTGTAGGTCCCCTTTAATTGGCGGGGCTAGCGGGCGCGCGCCCGCCGCATACAGCGTGACCGTGCCCGTGGGACCCGCAGACTTGGTGTCCGCCAGTGTCCCGACGATCGTGTCACGAAGCCACAGAACGGGGAGATGCCTATGTGAACAAGGCATTTCCGCCTTGTGACATGACAGAAATCACCGCTCTCTGTCATCGGGAGCAGTGATCGCTGTCATGTCAGTGGTAGCCCATCCCCCCCCACAGTTAGAATCACTCCCTAGGACACACTTAACCCCTTGATCGCCCCCTAGTGTTTAACCTCTTCCCTGCCAGTGACATTTATACAGTAATCAGTGCATTTTTATAGCTGTATAAATGACAATGGTCCCAAAATAGTGTCAAAAGTGTCCGATGTGTCCGCCATAATGTCGCAGTCAAGATAACAATCGCAGATCACCGCCATTACTAATATAAAAAAATTAATAATAAAAATGCCATAAAACTATCCCCTATTTTGTAGACGCTATAACTTTTGCGCAAACCAATCAATATACGCTTATTGCGATTTTTTTTTTACCCAAAATATGTAGAAGAATACGTATCGGCCTCAACTGAGGAGAAAATGTGTTTTTTTATATATATTTTTGGGTGATATTTATTATAGCAAAAAGTAAAAAATATAGCTTTTTTTTTCGAAATCGTTGCTCTTTTTTTGGTTTATGGTGCAAAAAATAAAAAACCGCAGAGGTGATCAAATACCACCAAAAGAAAGCTCTATTTGTGGGGAAAAAAAGGACATCAATTTTATTTGGGTACAGCGTCGCACGACCGTGCAATTGTCAGTTAAAGCGACGCAGTGCCGAATCGCAAAAAAGTGCTCTGGTCAGGAAGGGGGTAAAATCTTCCGGGGCTGAAGCGGTTAATAATAAAAAAAACAGAAAATATTTGATTTAAAAAAAAAAAAGGCTCCTGAGTGTCACCTGCCGTGCTGTGCGGTTCCTTCCTTCCACCCCCTATGTCTGCTGAGTCCTGTAGTGACATCGGGGTCAGAGGAAGGAACCATGGCCTGTGCTGGCAGATACAGGAATCCCACATTTCCGGAAGTGTAGAATACTGAAGAGTCTAATGGAGGCTCCAGCACAGGAACGGAGGAAAGGTAGGAGATATGGGCCGTCTGAGAGGTGACTATGAAAACTCTTCCATTGCAGGGATGTCGCTACTCAATTATTTTTACCCTGACATGATCACTTACATTACTTTTATTTTGGCTGTTTCTTATACATATTTAAAATCTTTGTGGTGAATTTGAAATCCTCATTTTGTGTATAAACTTCACCTCCCCCACCAGCAGGGGCGTCGCTAGGGGGTGGCTTTTGGGGCTATAGCCCCGAATCTGGGGCCAATAGCCCAGAGTCTCTGCAGGGGTCGCCAAAGGGCAGGGGAGGCTCTCTGGGGACCCTTATGTAAGTGGGGGGGGGGCTCTCTGGGGACCCTGATGCAAGGGAGAGGCTCTCTGGGACCCTGATTTAAGGAGGAGGCTCTCTGGGGACCCTAATGTAAGGGGGCTCTCTGGGAACCCTGATGTAAATGGGGGGGCCCTCTGGGTACCCTAATGAAAGGGGGAGGCTCTCTGAGACTCTGATGTAAGGAGGAGGCTCTCTGGGGACCCTGATGTAAGGGGGGCTCTCTGAGGACCCTGATGTAAATGGGGGGGCCCTCTGGGTACCCTGATGAAAGGGGGAGGCTCTCTGAGGACTCGGATGTAAGGAGGAGGCTCTCTGGGGACCCTGATGTAAGGGGGCTCTCTGGGAACCCTGATGTAAATGGGGGGGCCCTCTGGGTACCCTGATGAAAGGGGGAGGCTCTCTGAGGACTCGGATGTAAGGAGGAGGCTCTCTGGGGACCCTGATGTAAGGGGGGCTCTCTGAGGACCCTGATGTAAATGGGGGGGCCCTCTGGGTACCCTGATGAAAGGGGGGGGCTCTCTGAGGACTCGGATGTAAGGAGGAGGCTCTCTGGGGACCCTAATGTAAGGGGGCTCTCTGGGAACCCTGATGTAAATGGGGGGGCCCTCTGGGTACCCTGATGAAAGGGGGAGGCTCTCTGAGGACTCGGATGTAAGGAGGAGGCTCTCTGGGGACCCTGATGTAAGGGGGGCTCTCTGAGGACCCTGATGTAAGGGGGGACTCTCTGGGGACCCTGATGTAAGGGGGGCTCTCTGGGGACCCTGATGTAAGTGGGGGGCTCTCTGGGGATATATATATACACACACACGTATATTACTGTATATACATGTGTATGCCCGCCCAAGCGTATGACTTTCTTTACTACGCTGCTATGGGCTCTATCCCCAGATCTTTTGTAGACCTAGCAACGCCCCTGCCCACCAGTATACACAGAGCTGAAGAAGAGATCTAATAGGTTTGCTCGTTCTTTATCCTCAGTGCAAATATCTCAGGTTCTGTGTACACTCTGTATAATAACATAGATGCATGGCCACATACCTACAAGGGTTTCTAGGTAGGTAACCTTCTGTTATGTGTTTTTTTTTTTCCAGTCCCATAGTAATAAATATTCCTGCAGCAAATGGAAGTTATGCAGCTGTAATGATGGCCTTTACAGAGAGCACATATACGATCCCTCTCTCAGAATATTTCGTCCTGACTGTGGAAGATACTATTTACCTTTCAGTGCAAGTACCAGATCTGGATGTGAACACCTTTAAACTCAAAGTGGTGAATATTTATGCCTCTGCTACCGATTCAAGCGACCAAAAGTACTATCTTCTTCAGAACGGGTAAGTACACAGTGCACTGGGTTAGAAGTTCTGTTTTGGTGATCTTGTTGTTTGTCTGTCTGCAATGTCCCTCTGTCCCTCATTCCTCCTCATTTGTCCCTCATTTTGGTCTGATCTATATAGATGTATATAAAATGCACGTTTTATCTTTCAAAAAGTGTTTCCCAGCGCTAAACCTTTCATGTAAATTCTAAATGGCTGCATTTGTAAATATCAAAATCCAATATAAAGGAATAGTAGTGGTTAAAAAAAAAAAAAACACTTGTGGGTTTAACAGATTTTTAATTTTTTTTTTGCATAATTTTCATTTAAGGGGGCGTGGCAGGGGGTGTGTGTCCTATGCCTACATACTTTTGCTAATAGGTGTCCCTCATTACCATCTCAGAAAGTTGGGAGTTATGACTTATGTACCACTGTACGCTTATCAACGGCAGATCAGTGGTCCTTTATTTACCCAGCGCCACCTATAAATAGCACTGGGTATATAGCCACCAGGCGGCCGATTGGCCGGCTTATCTCTGTGTACCCGGCTGTCATTAGATGGCTGGGTACCCAGAGACACTGGAACCAGCCAATCCGTGGGGCTGGGTACCATGTAATCCCTGTGATTGGTCATCACAGCGCTCACATGGTGTTATTTACACTGCTGATCCCTCCCCTTTTCCCATACAACAGGAAGCAGAGAGATCAGTAGTACTTATGAATGGGCACACAATAAATAGATCAGGGGCTGCTACTGCTGATCCATTCATTCTGTTGCACTGAAACAGGAATATTTTTTTCCCTTTCCTGCCCTTCCTCTCCAAAACTATACTAGCTATAATACTGTCTCCATGTGACCTGTAAAATAAACCCCTCACCTCCCTCTCCCGCCCATGTGAACATTAACCCCTTTACTTCATCTGTCTATGACCTGTACCAGTGGTGGCTGGTGGTACTGTTTTTTTCTATGCTGGGTTGGTGATGTCTGCTCCAGGCTGCTCTCCCCTTGCTCCAGATATGAGTGCGGGGATGGGGGGGAAGGCACTCAGCTGCCAGGCAAAGCGTCCATATAAAAAGACCGGCCTGGGGGGAGGCACAACTAAAATCTCAGGGGGCACAGCCCACCCCACCACCCCTAGATCCAGCTATGGTGTCACCCCCCTCTGGCGGGTGTCACCCGGGTGTGGTCTACACCCCCATAGCAACACCACTGGGTGCACATTGTTCTGCACTCCTGTGACCTATTTTCAGCTGACAGCGTGTAGGCGGGTGCAGTCTGTATTCCCCACTGCAGGTGGCGCTCATCCTCAGAGGCAATGCAGAAGTTAGGAGAAGCTGTGTTTCTCTATGATTTCCTCAGTCACTTGGGCAATGATCCGGTTGGATGGACATGCCTCATATGACCTCGGCGGCCATCTTAGGTCAGGCAGAGTCTATTTAAGACTCTGACCCCTGGGTCTGGCATTTTTTATGCGAGTGGACATGTTAGGGACAGGTTCCCCATCTGACAGGAACAGTACCAGAGATAGAGAAAGGTTATAAGGGAGTCAGGAGAGAGCAGTGCGTCTACCTCTTGAGGACGCTTCTCATTTGGGTCAGACCGACCAGGCTGCACATCGCTCCTCGTGGCAGATGCTAGACGTGCACTGCCGAAAAATTTGTTCATTTTTGTTTTCGTTTCATTCGTTTTTTGTTTTTTTTTTCCGGGTCATTCGTTATGATCGCAATTCGAAAATTTGAAAAGTTGTAAATTCAAAAATCTGAAAATAAAAAAGAAAATTCGAAAATTCCAAAAGAACAACTAACTAACTAATAATAACTAACTATAAATTATAGGTATTGGACTTTCCTTTCAAATTTGTCTGTTATTCGTTCAATTTCATTTTTGTTTTATTCGTTTTTTGGGTTTTTTTTTCGTTTTTCGGGTCATTCGTTATGATCGCAATTCGTAACTTTGTTAATTTGTAAATTCGTAAATTCGAAAATCTGAAAATAAGAAAGAAAATGTAAAAATTTGAAAGAACAACTAACTAACTAATAATAACTAACTATTCAATTATAGGTATTGGACTTTCCTTTCAAATTTTGCTGTTATTCGTTCAACTTCATTTTTGTTTCATTCCTTTTTTTTTTGTTTTTTGTTTTTTTGGGTCATTCGTTATGATCGCAATTCGTTAATTTGTAAATATGAAAATTCGTAAATTTGAAAATTCGAAAATTTGAAAATTCATAAATTTGTAAATTTGAAAATTCGTAAATGCGAAATACCGAAAATAAGAAAAAAATTTGAAAAATTCGAAAGAATAACTAACTAATAATAACTATTCAATTATAGGTATTGGAATTTCCTTTCAAATTTGGCTGTTAGTGAACATAATGAATACGAATTTATCCGAAATAATGAATGCCGCATCTAAACAAATGGAACAGAACAAATTAATAATAAATAATAATAATAATAATAATAAAAGGTTTTTATTATTATTGTTGTTATTTATTATTATTAATTTGTTACGTTCCATTTGTTTAAGTGCGGCATTCGGTATTTCGGGATAATTCGTAACTTTGGATAAATTTGTATTCGTTAAGTTCACGAACAGCCAAATTTGAAAGGAAATTCCAGTACCTATAATTTATTAGTTAGTAATTAAGTAAGTTAAGTTATTATTAGGTAGTTATTTCAGATTTTTGAATTTTGGGGTTTTCGGATTTCCAAATCTCAGCATTTCCAAATTTTCGAATTTACGAATTTTCAAATTTACGAATCCTCACATTTACGAGTTTGTGAATTTGTGGATTTTCGAATATTCGAGAAAAATTTGTTAAACGGGCTTTCGTTAATTCGGATAATTCGCATTTGTCGAAATTCGTTTAATAAAAACGAATTCGGAACAAAACAAATTGCACATGTCTAGCAGATGCTGTTGGCATCCCTGAGTCTCCTGTCCGTTGTCAATTCGCTGCATAGTTGTATGTGGCACCGGGGCGGCTGAGCTTCCCGCCAGGCCTGTTTGTGCTGTGGACCTAGTGTTTCAATACGTTTTATTTGCAAATCGGAACTCTGAGTGTGTACTGCCTGCCGCACCACGCTGCACCCACCCAACAAGCGGGCTGTGCATTTTGTAAATTGATAAAAATAAATCATTAAAATATTTATTTTTGAAAGCATTCTTACTTTACAGCATTTCTTTACACCTGCCTAAAACTTTTGCGCAGTACTGAATATTTAAAATACTGTATAATGAACACATGCCATGTATTGTTCAGCTCTAATCGTATGTACCAGTATTGTGTTCTAATCTTTAGATTACAGTAACTGAAAACTAATGAATGGTTTCTGTATCCAGGTGCCCAGTTAGTGATGTATCTGCTGATGAGCTAACAGTGGACAGCAATGGAGTCGGCACTGAATCTCAGTTTCCTATAAAAGTCTTCCAGATTGCCAATTCTGACAACGTCTATCTCTATGCCGATCTTGCACTCTGCACTACTAATTGTGCGACGGTAAGACTCACCATACACATAGAGGGTTTTCTGTAGACATGTGCGGTTAGTTTAGTTTCAAATTTAAATTTGGACGAATTCTTGTCTTTTTTGGAAATTCAGATGTTTCCGAATTTCCGAATTACAATAGCACCGAATTTAAACGAATCCAAAATATCGAAAAAAAATAAATTCAGGCGACATTCTAATTCGAATTGATTCGAATATTTTTCGAATCAATTTCGAATAGTTTTCAAATTCAAATTTGAAATGTTTTTCGAATTCGAATCGTTTTCCAATTTACCAAAGAGAATAAAATAGAATAGAAAATAAAGGAATAGAATAGAAAAGAATATAACAGAAAATAAATGTATATAATTTAACAGAGTAAAACAGAATAAAATGGAAAATATAATTTCGAATCAATTTCGAATAGCTTTCAAATTCAAATTTGAAATGTTTTTCGAATTCGAATAGTTTTCCAAAAGAGAATAAAATAGAATAGAAAAGAATATAACAGTAAATAAAACAATATAATATAATAGAGTAAAACAGAACAAAATAGAAAAATATCATCGGCGCATGTGCACTGAAGAAAGTGCCATTTCTAAAGGGCCCGTGCTGTGACCGCCACGCAGGAGTGACATCACACGACCCCGGCCAGTCACAGAGCTGGAGTCCACGGCCCCCGAAAGGAAGAGGGGTAAAAATGGACGTTGCAAACAGTGGGGACATCAGGGGCATCGCAGGCTTCGTTTGCAGTTAAGTGGCACATAATGGGCTAGTATGTGATGCATACTAGCCCATTGTGCTTTTACTTTGCAGGGAACAAAAGAGGAAGTAAAACCCATGAAGGTTTACTTCTTCTTTAACCGCTTTAGACCCAGAAGATTTGGCTGCTGAATGACCAGAGCATTTTTTGCGATACGGCACTGCCTCGCTTTAACTGACAATTGCGCGGTCGTGCGACGTTGCACCCAAACAAAATTGACATCCTTTTTTTCCCACAAATAGAGCTTGCTTTTGGTGGTATTTGATCACCTCTGCGGTTTTTATTTTTTGCGCTATAAACAAAAAAAGTGCGACAATTTTGAAAAAAACACTATTTTGTACTTTTTGCTATAAAAAATATCCTAATTTTTTTTAAAAAAAGCAAATGTTTTCCTCAGTTTAGGCCGATACGTATACTTCTACATATTTTTGGTAATAAAAATAAGCGTATATTGATTGGTTTGCGCACCCATGATCTCCCGGAAAGGGAGAGAGAGAGGCGGAGCCACCTACACTGCTAGGAGGTGCAAGAGTCAGGCCGGGTAGGGAAGATGCAAAGAAGCTTTTGGGAGTGATGGAAGAACCCGGTGTGCCCGCATTCTCCACCGTTTCCATTGTCAGGATAACACAGATAGAGGAACATGAAGGGGATGATGTGACTTTAGCATAGCTGGGGTGTTTCTTGGATACAATTTGCAGCTTCTTCATCAATTTCACTTGTCTGGAATTTCTGTTGAATTACTTTTATTTCCTTACAGACCTGCGGCTTTCAATCCAGTTCACTGATCATCCAGCCAGTTACAGGAAACACTGGAACCTTTTTGAATGCAGGTAAGTCATCTCATGGTCACAGTTTTGTTACAGTAATTTTCTGTGTTTCTTCAGTCACATTTATTAAAACCCAACTCCAGACAAAACATTTTTTGTTTTTTGTTTTGGATAATGTAGGGAAAGGGTTAAAGCGTCTGTCCAGTATTAACTGCTGTCTTTGTTCCCTTTTGAGGGGATTTTCCCTCACTTCCTGTCCTGGAAGTAAGAAGAAACATCCTAGAGGGGACAAAGCAATACAAATCTGCAGAGGTTCTAACCCTTCACCATTCTAATAAAATATGGCTTTCAGTGGCGGCTGGTGGTATATTTTTTGGGCGGAAGGGGGTGGCAAACCATGCACCCACAGCCACCCCCCCAGTCAGTCAGTCACAAGCCCTGCACTTACCCCATCTAGGTCGGGGGCAGCCCTCCGCCGGAATGGCGGGTGGCGGCTTCCCCTTCCTCTCCTCGGCATCACGGCTGCTTCCGCCTAGGCGGCCCATAGGTTCGCCTCTCCTTTTCGGCCAATCAGTTAACGGGTTTCAGGACCCCCTTCCTGATTGGCTGGGAGCAGAATCAGGAAGGCAATAGCGAATATTCATTCGCTATTGTCACACAAATGGGTGTGCTCTGCGCCCCAAGCCCACCCTTTTTTTAAGCCAATTAGAGCCTCCAGATCTAGTCACGTGCTTCTAAAAAGAAAAACCCCATTGGAATCCATGTGTCCGACGCCCTGCATGTAGATTAGGGGGCCGGACGCATTGATTAGGGGGGAGGTGCCCCTGCGCCCTGCATTACAGGCCGCCACTGATGTCTTTATTGTTCCATGTGCCCCGTATGTTTACCAGACCAATAAAGCAGCAAATTGCCCATTTTTAGGGATTATTGTCAGGGATCTCAAATGCTTTAACTTCTACGGTGATCACTACACAATTATTTCACTCTA
Source organism: Lithobates septentrionalis (assembly GCA_037952835.1). Classification (NCBI taxonomy): domain Eukaryota; kingdom Metazoa; phylum Chordata; class Amphibia; order Anura; family Ranidae; genus Lithobates; species Lithobates septentrionalis. The sequence goes on along the minus strand of JBBDGP010002896.1, from coordinate 3,588 downwards.
CAGTGAATGTGAATATCATACGATATACAGTATATCCAGAAGAATGAATATCAGTCCAGTTGAGCTCTCCAATTAACAGATATGTTTTTCTTTATTTCCAGCTGTTTACAATTATGATGGAAGTTCTGCTCGCGGTAAGTAAACTATTACATAGGGAACTGTTGAAAGAGGTGTAGCTAAACATTTTTATTAACCCCTTTACAACAGTGATACCCTTGTATGTGGGGGCAGGACAGGCGGACCTTATCATTCAGCCCCCACAGGTATACATGTATGTCATGCTGTGGGGAGCTGTTAGGTACCTGGTAGTTGAGCCTGACTGGTAGAAGGAGACCTCTCTTAAACGCTGGTTCAGGAGCCACTGGAAGTGGGAACAGTGGTCTCTTGAGCACAGTGGGTAGGAGGGCCTGATGCAGGTTCCAGCAGAAGCAGACACTGGAACTGGAAGGACGTCCCTCAGGGATGGCTGAGCTGCGGATGCAGGTAGACTGATGCAGGCCAGTAGGCAGGCAGGTGGATGATAAGGCAGCGGCAGGATCTGAAGCTTGGCAGAGCAGACTGGAAGCAGCGTCGCAGGACACAGGCAAGCAAGGTCAGACAGGCAGGAGATCAGGCAAGTATATAGCAAGAGGGATGATCCAAGAATAGTCAGGCAGGCAGGAGTTCAGCAACGGGTAACAAGATATAAGCAAGGTCAGGCAGGCCGGGTCGGATAGGAGACTGGAGAATGGTCAGACGGAGCCGGGTCACTAGCAATACAACAACAGGCAGGATACAGGAACTCAGGTGCAGAGCTGCACACGAACAGCACCTGACAGAAGCATCTGACATTCTTTTAAAGGGCCCTTGGCGCCAAACCAGCGCTAGCGCGAACGGGCACACGCGGGAGCGCTCCGGCGCCCCCTGGTGGAGCATTAAGCAGAACTGCCCTGGAAAGGCCCTTCGTGCACCTGCGTGCACGCATATTTGCCCGACGGCCACTGATGTGCACCTGACAGGAGCGCTTTAACTGTGCCCCCAGTACTGTGACCGAGCTGTCACCGACAGCTGATGGTTGATTGCCAATGATTAGGAGGTAGGGTAGGCTCCTGGTGACATCAGCTCTGTGAAGCCACAATCAGAGTGCCCCATGATCTGCAGACCCTCCTAATGGCCTTGGGCACAAGGACCCATTTGAAGCATTTTATTATTCTGTGTCCCGTATATTTAACAGGCCAAACAGGCAGCAAATTGTTCATTGTTGGGGATTATTGGCAGGGATTACAAACACTTTAACTTCTACGGTGATCACTACACAATTATTTCACCCTACAGTGAATGTGAATATTGTATGAGATATCCAGAAGAATGGACTTTATTGTGTTTTTCTGTCTCTCCAGTGGCTGTGTTTGCATCCTGTGAAAGTGATCCCTGTGCTGATGATGAGTATTGTGACAATAGTACTACTACCTGCCAGTGCAATACAACTCTCTATACAGACACAGGTATGATATGCTATAGTACAATGGTCAGGATGGATCTCTTTTACCATTTAAAACCAATAATTGAATTTTCCCATAAACTAGATGATGTGCATGTAACACGCATCAATGTAAGGGGCACTACACTGATCATCAATGTAAGGGGGCACTACACTGATCATCAATGTAAGGGGGCACTACACTGACCATCAATGTAAGGGGGCACTACACTGATCATCAATGTAAGGGGGCACTACACTGATCATCAATGTAAGGAGGCACTACACTGATCATCAATGTAAGGGGGCACTACACTGATCATCAATGTAAGGGGGCACTACACTGATCATCAATGTAAGGGGGCACTACACTGATCATCAATGTAAGGAGGCACTACACTGATCATCAATGTAAGGGGGCACTACACTGATCATCAATGTAAGGAGACACTACACTGATCATCAATGTAAGGGGGCACTACACTGATCATCAATGTAAGGGGGCACTACACTGATCATCAATGTAAGGGGGCACTACACTGATCACCAATGTAAGGGGGCACTACACTGACCATCAATGTAAGGGGGCACTACACTGATCACCAATGTAAGGGGGCACTACACTGATCATCAATGTAAGGAGACACTACACTGATCATCAATGTAAGGGGGCACTACACTGACCATCAATGTAAGGGGGCACTACACTGATCATCAATGTAAGGGGGCACTACACTGATCACCAATGTAAGGGGGCACTATACTGATCATCAATGTAAGGGGGCACTACACTGACCATCAATGTAAGGGGGCACTACACTGACCATCAATGTAAGGGGGCACTACACTGATCACCAATGTAAGGAGACACTACACTGATCATCAATGTAAGGAGACACTACACTGACCATCAATGTAAGGGGGCACTACACTGACCATCAATGTAAGGGGGCACTACACTGATCATCAATGTAAGGGGGCACTACACTGATCATCAATGTAAGGGGGCACTACACTGATCACCAATGTAAGGGGGCACTACACTGACCACCAATGTAAGGGGGCACTACACTGATCACCAATGTAAGGGGGCACTACACTGGTCACCAATGTAAGGGGGCACTACACTGACCACCAATGTAAGGGGGCACTACACTGACCACCAATGTAAGGGGGCACTACACTGACCACCAATGTAAGGGGGCACTACACTGATCACCAATGTAAGGGGGCACTACAATGACCATCAGTGTAAGGAGGCACTACACTGATCATCAATGTAAGGGGCACTACACTGATCATCAATGTAAGGGGCACTACACTGATCATCAATGTAAGGGGGCACTACACTGATCATCAATGTAAGGAGGCACTACACTGATCATCAATGTAAGGAGGCACTACACTGATCATCAATGTAAGGGGGCACTACACTGATCATCAATGTAAGGAGACACTACACTGACCATCAATGTAAGGGGGCACTACACTGACCATCAATGTAAGGGGGCACTACACTGATCATCAATGTAAGGGGGCACTACACTGATCACCAATGTAAGGGGGCACTACACTGACCATCAATGTAAGGGGGCACTACACTGATCACCAATGTAAGGGGGCACTACACTGATCATCAATGTAAGGGGGCACTACACTGACCATCAATGTAAGGGGGCACTACACTGACCATCAATGTAAGGGGGCACTACACTGATCATCAATGTAAGGGGACACTACACTGATCATCAATGTAAGGGGGCACTACACTGATCACCAATGTAAGGGGCACTAACACTGACCACCAATGTAAGGGGGCACTACACTGATCACCAATGTAAGGGGGCACTACACTGACCACCAATGTAAGGGGGCACTACACTGACCACCAATGTAAGGGGGCACTACACTGATCACCAATGTAAGGGGGCACTACAATGACCATCAGTGTAAGGAGGCACTACACTGATCACCAATGTAAGGGGGTACTACACTGACCATCAATATAAGGGGGCACTACACTGACCATCAATATAAGGGGGCACTACACTGATCATCAATGTAAGGGGGCACTACACTGATCATCAATGTAAGGGGGCACTACACTGACCATTAATGTAAGGGGGCAC